>JAVJIF010014890.1:0-151939 GCA_038442645.1 Agave tequilana
GGACCATTGAACGTTTAGTCAATTTACGGCAGAAGCTAACTGAACATATGATAAATATTTGGTTGGTTCCAACCAAACATTTATTGTATGTTCTAATTGAATATTTATCATTTGTTCAGTTGTGTACAACCGAACAGATTATTTTGTTCGGCCACTCCTAGCCGAACGTTTTAAAGCATTTTTCGGTCAGACAGCCAAACAGAGTAATACTATTCGGCTGGGTCTAACCGAACAGGAAGCTTTGCTATGTTTCTCTCCTACAATTTTGGACTAAAGAGTTTTCATTTTTTTCCTCATTTAGCTCTTGTTTTAGGCAAACTTCTGACTTGAATATTTCATTCATTCGAAAACTGAATTGAACATGTGAATATATCACGTTCATTGCCAATGAAAGGAGAACATATTTTAATCATCTCACGTGCTTCCGAGCAGCGAGTCTCACCTAAAATTTACTTAAACTTCTCTAAAAACTCAATTGGACAATTCCTAGTTTTTAACAATCCCCTATAATGAATAAAATTTAAGAAAATATATACACTATGAGATTGACTCATAATGAAAGGCATTTTGAAAAGAAATTACATCGGCATGGTGAACTAGGTTTTGACCTTTCGTAATAAAAACTTGTCAGAATTACTGGCCAATCAGTAAACTAGGTCTTGAACTGTCAATTGTCTCTGTAAGCAAATCAACAGGCCTCACACAATAACTTTTCAAAATCAACTTTTGTTCTTAGTTATGTCCATTTGGCCCTGGATATTCTTGGTTTTAGAGAGTGTGTTTAGGGAATCACAACCTCCATAGAGACTCCCAAAGAATCTGCCCCAGCTCTACACTCACTGGGGCAATCATCCCATTAAGAGTAGTCTACTCTACCCACTTATTTTGATAACAAGCTATAGGCATTATTAAAAGCGTTAAGTTTATCCTAAATCTAATTATAGAAAGCACTTTGGTGCACCATAGGAATGAGTTAGAGTCAAGCTCTTTAGTGCTTATTCGCAGAGTCAATCATAACAGGTTTTTTCTCTTGAATTTAGTTCGTGGGATCTCCAGTCGCTAAGTGAGATTTTCAATAAGCTGGCTCGATATGGTTAGGTGATTGGTCGCTAATGTTGCATATTTAGTATCATATTTCCATGCTTATTATAGAATAAAATCTGTATTGTCTAATTAAATGTTTAATTATTTGCAAGCCCTTCCTTAAGGAGATGAAGAGAAATGAGCCAAAAGCCCACCAAATTTCTGAATTAAATCAGATTAATTCGAGCTCAGTGAATCAGGGCAAAATCAAGAGGTTGAAAACCGGTTGATAAGAATCCTCTCAAAATCGATCGGTTAAAGGCAAGAATCAAAGGCCATTTCGTCATAATCCTGGACTCAAACGAAAAACCAACTGAAGATAAAAGCAGAACGTGAACCGGGAGACCCACCAACAGGGTGTGGCCACCTGGCCACACTCTGGCCGCGGAACGCGCCAAAGCCGCGTTTTCGCTACTTTGTTGTGGAGTTAGGGGGAGCGTTTGCTCCCCCACTCTTCCCGGGATCCTGTAGGTTGGGTTTTTTGCCTATAAAAAGCCAGTATTTGCACTGAAAATGGGACGACCATGCAGAGATAGGATTTAGCCTAGTTTTCATTCTTTGTAGTTTAGGATTTTTTTTAATGTAATTTGTATGTAAGCTTAGGTTAGATGAAAATTCATGTAAGTAAGAGAAGAGGCTTATGTTGAGAGTACACTGATGTACCCTCCTCCTTTCTTCAATTGTTTCTACAAGCAATAAGGTAAACATTTGTTTATGTTCGTATTTTCTTTATTTTCTTCTTCCTCTTTCTACTTTACCTCTTTTATTTTTGATGAGCTTGCAAGTGAATCCAGAAGTATAAGTATACAAAGGCTTTATGAGTGCCAACGATACTTCATGACGACGTTCTCCTCCTCAAGATCCGTATCACTTCATTCTTGCAAGGTTTGATGATATAATGCGAACAGGGACTGAGCTCGATCTTATGACCTATGCGTTGAACGCCTCCAAAGCAAGGTAGAACATGCAAGGGTTCTAGGTAAATCATCAACCGAATTAGGTGAGTATTTCTTCAATCTTCTTTCTTTTCTTTATTTCTTTAGTATAGATCACCGCATCTTCCAAATCTTTCATCATTTCTTTTCCAATTCATTTGTACATAGTCACTTTCTGATTCTCTCCACCTTTCCATTCTACCGCTTTCTTCTAACTTTAACATAACTCTTTTTTTTCATTTTTATTTCTTAAAAACAAAGAAGAACTTTCGTTTTTCTTCATAAAGATTTCAATACAAACCTTGAACGCTTCTATCGCAAACCCTCCTTGTGGATCACGACCCGCATAGCCACTTAATATAGCGGTAAGAATGAGCACTTGCACATCTTTATTCTAAATCTGAAATCTTATTTTAATGTGCAGGTTTGCTTCAATCAATTTTGGCGCCATCCCGGGGAGGTAACGGTTTTTTATTGAAATCTGATTTTTATTGAAATTTTTTAGAACTAAAACGGATTTTCTTCTCTGTTGCAGGTTATAGGGCAAGCAAATCAGGAAAATAAGATTGCAGTAACATATAAGTGGTCTTGGGCCTCTGCTCTAGAAAGTAGAGACCAAGTGCCCTCTGATTTGCCGTGTTTTCGCGGCCAAAGCCGCGGATCCGCGGCAAAAAGGAGTTGACTACTAAACTGGTTTTGTGCAGGGTTGCTTTCTTTGCAAAAACATAACTGCTGCAAATCTTAATTCTTATATGCCATCACCAAAATCCTGCTAATAAATCAACAGTAAAACGTTTGTTAAAAAAGTTAAAAAAGTTATTAGACGTTTGCATTTTAGGCACGTGTCTTTTCATTTCATTTTCTTTACTGTTGAAGAGTGCTGGAGCAAGGTACGTTCGCATTGCATGTAGAATAGGACTCATCTCTTGGTTGATTTTCATTGCTTTGAGTGAATCTTATTTACATATCTTGTACACTTGCACAAACTGGTTTTAAGGCACACACCAATTAACAAGATAAGGTGGGGATTTAATCACCCTTCCTTAGCCCAAAAATCAGATTCCAAGCACTCACTAACCCAAGCTTAACTAAAAATGAGTAGACGTTGGCCCTAGGGACATCTCGGACTCAATTAGGAGATTATCCTAAGAGGCAAAGATGTGGAATTTGACTCTACAAAATCAGTGTCTAGGAAAGGATTAAGGGCCGAAAGCCGAAGGTTGGTGGTTATTTAATTAAGGAACGTCTTTGACAGAAAACCTCCCATCAGTCTTGCCCTGACCTGGCTGATTAGCTTGTGGTCAAAGTCTGCATAATACCTCCCGTGGACAGTTCTAACCAGTTAGGAGTCGTCCAGGTTAGGTCTACCCTTACTTAGTTTAGAATTTTTTTTGTTCGTTTATTTGTTTGTTTTTCTTTTTCTTTGTTTGTATTCTATTGTGTGATATGGCTTATAATAACAATTTTTCCAATTTTAATAATAATCCATATTACACACCGACTTCATTTTCGGATATTACTAACCCGGCATATCATAACTTTAACCAACCTAGTGTGCCGGATTGGTCTTATCCGAATCAATATAACCCATGCCCCCAATCTAATAACTATAATTTTCAGAATGATTTCAACTCTTCACAGAGTCAGTGGGGATTCACCTACCCCGAGTCAAATTTTCAACCAACTTGTCTCCTTCTCCACCTAGTCCACAATATTTTCAAGATTCATACTCAGTTCCACCAGTCCAAATAGAAAACTATATCATTTTGGAAATGATTATGCGTGAGTCCAAACAAAAATCCCAAAATCTGATGGACTCACAATTTCACCACCAATTCCAAGACAATACTTCATCTTTTCATCAAAACAATGAACTATCAACTATGAAAAAAGAGCTTGAAGCCATGGCTCATGCTCAAAACGCTCGTAATCGTGAAATAGATATGATGGTCCAATCTCTACGTTCTCACCGTTTGACCAGTTCTGATGTCACTAACCATTCTGTTAGAGCCGAAGAGTCATGTAGTTTGGAAATCAAGGTTCTATTTCAGAACAGTCATTTGAACTTGCCCAAACTCCAAATAATATTGATAGGTTGGCAAGTTATCCCTTGCTGAAATCGAACTTGAAAATGAATATATCATGAACTTCAACTTAGTGATTCAATTTTACTTCCTGATTCAATAATGACTCCGTATCTTTACCTGATTTTAATCTTTTCCCCGAGTCAACATTGGATCCTGTACCAATTCATCATGAAATTGAATCACCTATTTTTGATGATCATATTGAACTTGACCAATTTACACTTTTGAAAATCCTATTGCAAATTGGCAAGTTCTCATTTTTTTGATATTGAACTCAATGAGATATGTGACCTAGATTCTCAAATCTGTGATCCAGTTCGACTTTCTGAATCAATATTGACTCCTGTTTTATTACCAAACTTGAGTAATATTTTAGAGTCAGTTTTGATTCCCCCACCTATCATTCCTGAACTTGAATCACCAATATTAAGTCACATTCCATTGTTGGAAAATAAATGTGGACTTGAGTTTCAACTTCTTGTCTTGGACCCAATTCCTGAACTATTTCGACTCCTAAATCTTTACTTGACTTAAGTCACCTTCCTGAGTCGGTATTAGTTCCTGTACTTCCTGAGTCCAAGTCAATCATTCTATCTTTTCACACTCCATTCTGGGACGAGGTGGTTGACAAATTTGACTCCGAAATCAATTATGATTTGAAAATTAGATGGGTCAAATATTTAATAAAAATCCATTATGGATTCATTTTTAATGGGTTATATTAGAGATTTTCTGGTGGGTTCCTCCGAACCCAACGAAAAGTCGATTGGGCCGCATTTCGTGGACCAATCTGACCACCACCGGAAACCACCACCTTAAGGTAACATTTTCCTTCCCTTTCTTCTTTTTCATGCATCTATGTATTAATTCATACATTGAGGACAATGCATGAGATAGGTGTAGGAGATGGTCTAACATAACTTAGTTTTTTTTCTTTTAAAACAAAAAAATATTTAACATTTCTTTATTTTTAAAAACTTTTGGAAAATAGAAACAATATTTTTGACATATGTTTTGTAAGAAATTAAGTTAATTTTAAGGAATAGAAAAATTCAAATTAGGACTTCTTATACTTGGACAAAATAAGATTATTTGTTTGATTTTTAGGGTTAGGAAGATATTTGTCAAAGTAATTTAGTCTTGATCTTACCTTGATGAAATATGCACACTTCGTATACTTACACCTTAGGGTTCAAAAATAAAGATTCTTATGCCTTATAAAAAAAAGAAAAAAAAGATAAACAAATCTAATTATTGATTAGCTAGGTGCTTTGGCCTAAGCAAGCCTTAGTATTTATGTGAAAGATGATTAGATAAGTTTGAGAAAAATATATATATAAAAATCCTCTGATTAAGCTGGGTATTTGTGCCTAATAAAGCATAAGAATTCACGCCTAAAAGGGGTTAATATAATAAAATCCTTATTTTTGTGGCCTTATTTGCTCGAGTCCTTAAGTCCTTGGGGTGTTTTCTCACCCGGTGCTCTAAGACCGTTTGTTTGGGAGTCATCGATTAAAGGCTCGTTACATGGGCAGATTAGAAAGCCTAATAGAACTAAGGAATAATACCATCAAAAATATTATATATAAATAAGGCATAAGAGTTAGAGTTAATGAACCCTTCATCAAATTTCACGATCACAAGGTGCATATGACTTAGAGTAAAGTAATAGACTAGATGAGAAGTACAATTTGACTCCTTACTTTGATTGATAACAAATTTTTGAATAGAGACTAAGTTTAGGAATGAAAAATTCAGTTTTTCTATAACTTATAGACTGCTTAATTCTTACAGTTATATTTCAATTATTTTTCTCTTTCAAATGCATTTCGAAAATACTAACTCTTTTTTCTCTTTCTTATGGATTTTGTGGGTGCAATCCGCTGAAAACCCTCACGAGACAAAACTCGTCCTCTAGGGGAAACCTAGAGGTTTAACGGTTTGTTGCACATGCTCAGTGCAATCGCGTGACCTGCGAAAGTGGTCTAATAATCCTTAGTATAGTTTAGTTGTTTTGCTCGAGACGAGCAAAAGATAGGTATGGGGGTGTGATTGGTCGCTAATGTTGCATATTTAGTATCATATTTCCATACTTATTATAGAATAAAATCTACATTATCCTAATTAAATGTTTTAATTTATTTGCAGGCCCATTCCTTAAGGAGATGAAGAGAAATGATCCCAAAAGCCCACCAAATTCTGAATTAAATCAGAATTAAATCGAACTCAGTGAATCAGGGCAAAATCAAGAGGTAGAAAACCGATTGAGACGAATCCTCTCAGAATCGATCGGTTAAAGCAAAGAATCAAAGGCCTTTCGTCACAATCCTGGACTCAAACGAGAAAACCAACTGAAGATAAAAAGCAGAACGTGAAACCGGGGAGACCCACCAACAGGTGTGGCCCCTGGCCACACCCTGGCCGTGAAAACGCGGCCAAAGCCGCGTTTTCGCAGCTTGGTTGTGGGAGTTAGGGGGAGCGTTTGCTCCCCACTCTTCCCGGGATCCTGTAGGTTGGGTTTTTGCCTATAAAAGCCAGTATTTGCACTGAAAATTGGACGACCATGCAGAGATAGGATTTAGCCTAGTTTTCATTCTTTATAGTTTAGGTTTTTTTCTTTTTATGTAATTTGTATGTAAGCTTAGGTTAGATGAAGATTCATGTAAGTAAGAGAGAGAGGCTTATATTGAGAGTGACACTGATGTACCCTCCTCCTTTCTTCCATTGTTTCTGCAAGCAATAAAGGTAAACATTTGTTTATGTTCGTATTTTCTTTTGTTTTCTTCTTCCTCTTTCTACTTACCTCTTTTTTTTTGATGAGCTTGCAAGTGAATCCAGAAGTATAAGTATACAAAAGCCTTTGTGAGTGCCAACGATACTTCATGAAGACGTTCTCCTCCTCAAGATCCGTATCACTTCATTCTTGCAAGGCTTGATGATATAATGCGAACAGGGACTGAGCTCGATCTTATGACCTATGCCTTGAACGCCTCCAAAGTAAGGTAGAACATGCAAGGGTTCCAGGTAAGTCATCAACCAAACTAGGTGAGTACTTCTTTCATCTTCTTTCTTTTCTTTCTTTTATTTCTGTAAATTAAATCACCAACACCATATCTTCCAAATCACTTCTTTTCTAACTCATTTGTACATAGTCGCTTTCTTCCCATTTCTTTGTAAATAGTCATTCTCCATTCTTTTTCACTTTCTCATTCTATCATTTTCTCTCTAACCTTAACATAACTCGTTTTCATTTCATTTCTTTAAACAAAGAAGAACTTTCGGTTTGTCTTCAAAAAGATTTCAATAAGAAAAACTTTGAACGCTTCCATCGCAAACCTTCCTTGTGGATCACGACCCGCATAGCCACTTGCTATAGCGGTAAGAATTGAGCACTTGCGCATCTTTATTCTAAATCTAAAATTCTTTATTTTGTGTGCAGGTTCTGCCTCAATCATTAGGCTTTTAGCCCCATTCCCTTTGATATGAAGTTTATACACTCTGTACTCAAATCTTTAGTGAATGGATCCACTAGGCTATCTTTTAACGCTATAAATTTAATTAAAATAAACTCCATTTGAGAGTAGATGTCTAACAGTGTTATGTTTATGACGGATGTGTCTAGAATTACCGTTGAAATTTTAAGCCCTAGATATCACTGCTTAATTATCACAGTGAATGCATGGCGGGCACTGCTTAAGCCATAATGGCATATTCTCTAAAAATTATCGAAGCCATTCTTTTTTCTTCCTAGCCTTATCCAAGGGTATAAATTCTGATTCTATTATGGAATGGGCTATATAAGCTTGTTTGGAGGATTTTCAAGATATGATCGCGCCTCCAAGAGTAAAGATATCTTCGATAATTGATTTTGATTTCTCAGAATCTACAATCCAGTTTGTATTAGTATACCCTTAAGTACAGGTGGATACTTCTCATATCTCAAAGTATACTCCTTAATATTTATCGGTAGATCCATCAGGTTCTAATTTTTCTTTTGAAATTTACTTACTCCCAATTGGTTACTATCAGGTGGCAAGTTTACCAACTTTCAAGTATGGTTACTTAGGATGGATTCTTTTTCGTTGTTTACAATTTCTTTCCGCATTTGTGCTTTGGGTAGACATAACTCCTTAAATGTTTGAGGCTCGATTTCTACCGCATATATTATAAACCCTGGACTAAAGAATTTAAAGATTTTCGACCTCTTACTTTTTTTGGTTCAACTTTCACATCAACTATTGGTTCACTGAGTCATTTATCTCTGAACGCTATTTCATGTGTTCTTTCCCAGAAGCATTATTTTCTTCCCATTTGTACAAGAAGACGTCTTCAAAGAACACAACATCTCTTGATTCGATAATCATGTTTACATGAATATCCGATATTTCTGACTTGTGTACAAGAAAACTGTAGGCACTACTATTCAATACATAGTCTATGAAAATGCAGTCTACCGTTTTAGATCGCAACTTAATATTCTTAGGAAGTGGCACTAGTACCTTTATAAGGCAACCCTATATTTTTTAGGTAACGGTAGGAAGGAGGCCTTCCATACCACAATTAAATGGAATAAGACCAAATTTCTTTTGGGGTACAATGATTTGCATTTAATAGGACTTCCCCCCACAAGTTCTGCGGTGATCTAGAACTCACGAGCTTGAAATTGACCATCTCTTTTAAATTCTGATCTTTCTTTCAATAATCCCATTCAATTGGGGAGTGTATGGTGCTGTGGTTTGGTGGATTATGCCAAAGTTAGCATACAACTACCTGATTTCATTTGATTTATATTCTTTGACTCGATCGGATTTTAGAACCTTATGCTTTTGTTGAGTTAATTCTCAACCTTGGCGTTGTATGTTATAAACACACTTATTTCTTCGACTGATCACAGTCTTACTATACACTATTTAGTACTCAAGAAAATATCATACGCTGAACTTCTTAGTACTGGCATCCTCCATCTTTGGATAGGAAGAAGAGCAGACAATGCAGTCTGATTCGACACTCTTAGTGCCCCATTAACACTCTTTTGAAAGTTTCAGATAATACGGGATAATTGAAGCAGAGTAGAAGTTAGCAACTTCAATAAATAATTGTCCTAAGATTGGTGGTTCTTGGCAATCTAACTAAAGATCAAGATCAACCGGTCCAATCGGCCAGGTCGGTGAAAATCAGGTGAGAGATTTTCTGTTTAATTGAATGTTCCTTAATTATAAAATCACCTTTCAAATCTCTTTCTTAACACACATTGAACTGGTATTTAATCAGTCTCGTGTTAGTAATGAATCAACAAGATAAATAATCAACGATAATTTAACTAACAATAATAGTTATTAAAATAAATATTCCAGCATGAATAATTTATTCAGTATAATCCCTGCAATAAAAATGTTAGTTCAAACAGACAGAGAATATATTGGAATTCAATACTTCCTGCAACACTGAGCGTTAGTATAAACAGACAGAGTAATAAAATAAAATCAGATTTTAGAGTGAGGCACGCACAAAGCGAATCTCCTTAAGACAATTATGTCCCCTACGACGGTAAATAGGGGATAATAAATGCTGGTCTCTCAAGATACAACACTTTGCAAAATCACGTATAGTCGAATCAAAGTTGACCCTTACTTCCACTTGTTTAAAGAACGAAAGTAGAAAATGAACACAGACCAAAATCAGAATTCAGATTGAATTCTGAAAGGAATTCAATAAAATTTCCTTGAACTCATTTATTCTTGTGGTTATTGTTATTATGAGTATTTTGGGTGATTCATTTTGGAGTGAATTCTGCCTTTTTATAAGAATTCAGAGAAAGCCTTTCAGGGTAGACACATCCGTTCGATCTGAATAGGCACAACCATTCTGAACAGATACATTTATTCAGTTGGAACGAGTACAACCGTTCTGAACAGACACATCCATTCGCCAAACAGACATCCATTCGGCCGACGGGTTCTCCCCGAACAAAAACATCCGTTCTGTCGGAATGGGCGCAACCGCTCCGAATAGATATGTCCGTTTGTCGAAGAGACATTCATTCGCATACCATTTCCAATATTAGAGTAAAGAGATTTCACTTTTTTTGTCCCATTTAGCTCTTGTTTTAGGGCGAACTTCTGACTTGAATATCTCATTCATTCGGAAACAGAATTGAACATATGAATATACCATTTTCATTACAATGGAAGGAGAACACATTTCAACCATCTCTCGCGCATTCCGGGAAGTAAATCTCGCATAAAATTCAGTTCAAATTTTCTCTAAAACTCACTTGGACAATTCCAAGTTTCCAACAGTCTCACCCTTCCGAGTCTCCTCTAACTTCTTTTGAACTTGACGCTGATGATTATCTCTATCTGTGTGAATTTGTACAGCCATAATGAGCACAGATGAACAATAGGTGACCAGTGTAAGAACATGAAGGAGAAGTGCTAGTGACTTCATTCTTTATTTCCTAGCTGTCCAATATAAAAAACCAGCAGAGTGAAAACAGATATAAATGAGCTCTTAAATCATGTAAATAAAAATTGGATAACACTGATTGGAAAATTTCCAGCTTAAAAGGATGTGAATTTCTTATTATTGCTAGTAATTTCTTAAAGAGAGGGTCAGATATTTATAGGGAGAAGTGAATGCAGTGGAACGATAGAACATGTCGTTTTCAACTTAAGCAGACAATGCTCAGTGGGATGCATACATTGTTCCACAAAATAGAATAGAGTTTAACTCCAATATGTGATGGGTCGAGATGAATCTGATAATGAATTAAACCAAAAAGAATTGTCTACATCCCACTGTGACATAGTAAGGGTCATCTCTGCACACATACAGGACACAATCAGAACTAAGAAGCCAACAAATCTTGGATTGCCATTTCACCAATTGTATGCTGACAAATCTTCGGAAAAAGAAATTGTTTATGAAGAGGTAGGGTGCTTCATTTATGGAAACCTTGATCAATTGATATTCTGCATATAATATCCAAAAGAAAATATTGTCTTAACAGATCCTTTATGTGGTCAGTTCAGTAAAATATCTGAGAGTAAAAATATTTTCTTGTCTTTAGGAGCATAAAAGATACAGAGAATAAAGCAACAGCACCTACGGAACTGCTTGTTCTTATATAGTATCAGTTAGTTAATAAACAGTATCTGCGAGAAGGCGGTGCTCATTGTTTACCATTTATAGTATCCCTAGAATCATACTGATACTAAAGGCTTGCTCTCCCAGTAGGTAGAAACAGAAACTAGAAAGATAATGACTTAAAATAATGTAGACCTATCTTCTCTCCTCCAGATGCGCAAACAAACTTTTGGATGGAAATGTGTCTAGTGATGTCCACATCAGAAAGTCAAAATGTTAACTGACTTTTCGATTGTGAACTGGTGAATGCCTATTGGTGGCCATAATTCCTCACTAAAGATCTTTTAATGGAACAACCACACAAGTCTACTCAAAGAGACACTTAGTAATTGGCATTAGATTTTGTCACTAGAAAAGGCATAATTGATAGGCGTGAGTGATGTCTGAAAAAGAGAGATGTTGCTCCACCACCATGGTATTGCTAATTTGAATTGTTTTCTAATGGGAGAAAATACCCACCATTTGTGGACCTGACTTTGGTGCACTGGCCACAAAAGAATTTCTAGTTGCTAACCTGCTACTCTTTGTCTACTTAGTTCCTCTATAAGTAGCAGCATCTTCTGCCTTCTTGAAGTTCCAAGCCCTCGAGTGATACCTCTGCAAGTAAGAGTAGCTTCTTTAGATTTTCCCAGTTTTTTTCTAATATTTATTTGTTATTTCCTTTTTGAAAAAGTTTGGGATGCAGTTCCAAGGATCAAACATGAAGGCCTTAGCTTTAGTTTTAGTCATATCCTTGGCCATTATAGTTCGCAGCAGTACTAGAGAGCTGATGGTTGTAGATGATAAGCAGAATATGTGTGCATCAACACGACAGATTGAAGCACAAGGGGTGAGAAGAGTGCCAGTGATCAGATAAACAATCATCACAACATACCTCGAGAGGATTGGGGAAATGATGGAGGAGACATCAATAACTAAAATTAGCAAAATATGCTTCTACTTGCCAACATGTTGTATATAGTTGTTGTACATAAATCACTGTATGAAGTAATTTTATGTATGTGTGTTGAAACTTTACTAAGTTATGCCTTTAGGTATGCGTGATAAGACACGAGCATATTTGTATGAACCTTCAATATGATTTCCATGTAGTGAAAGTTTGTTAATCAATATGAATTATAAGTTCTATTCCTGTTTTCTTATCTTTTCATTTCTTGGTTATCTAGCAAAAAAAAGAGCTGTTTTTTTTTTTTTTTTTTTGTGAAAAGTGAATAAATTCTAGTTGAAGATACTTGAGATTGTCCATTCTGTTTAATGAACAACTTTTCGAAATTGGTTTGTTTCAGGTACTTTAGAGAATATATCTAGATGCAATATATCTAGACAATTCTCGTGTTCATATGTTCCTCCTCAAAATGGAGTCCAGGGCCCCAAAATGTTGACATAAATTACAGAATCTATTTACAATTATCAGCATCAGCGAAGATGCTATATAATTGATCATAGATGGCAGTCAATTCTTTCAATTTTTTTTTTTACTTTTTCTTTTTCTTTTTAAGAGAAGAAATTTCAAGTATAAATGCTCTAATTCATTAAGCAAAACTTTTAGGTGATTCAGTATTAATCTTTGATGCTTGAAAGGGTTGATCTAAACATTTAAGCTGTATGCTTTTTGTCGGGACTTCATGTAGGATGACCAAGTGAGCTTCTGTATATAGGTTGCCATTTTAGGTTATGGCCTTGGCTCCATATGCCAAAGCATGTCTGGTAAAATATGGTTGGATACCTTCATTGCATATGTTGTGTTGCACACAAACTGCAAAAATGATGACGACGTTGTACCCTACATGAAGGAATTATTGGCTATTTCTTGTGATAAATGCACTTTGTTGTTCACTAGAACACTCACCAATCAAACTATACAGTAAACCACTCAATGGTCAAGCACTATCCACATTGTTCATCTATGCAAAAAATTTATGCATTTCATAATGCTATAAACCCATCAAGCAGCCCTTTCTCCGTATATTAAACTATGGAATATTTAGGAATATGTTAGAAATCTTTAAAACATATATTTATCTTTTGTTCACATAACTTCTACATGGTGCAGTTCATGATCAGTTGAGTGGATCTACAAATTACAGTGGTCAAGCATAAATTTTTCAAGGTGGGAACAGATTTTAAGTTTTCTCGCAGCTTACACTTTTCTCGCAGCTAACACTAAAGTGTTACCCGCTATAGACTATGGATATCAAATCAGCATTCATTTTGCTGTCATGATGCCATGTACTAGCAGCATTTAAATGGTTGCCAAGTTTAAGTTGTGATAGTTTCTTGGTTATTCTCTGGTATCCTTGATATAATGTCTGCCCATTCAGGCGTGGAATCTATGCGATAAATAATTTAAACCATTTTAGCCTTTTAGTGAAAAATAATTTTGGACTATCTCGCTCAGCTATTATATCTTGAGCTTTTTGGTTCTGCACACTGATGAAGTGCTTCCTACAAAGGCTATTGGCTAGTGAAGGTAAATTAGCCAATGATCATGGTCTTGATGTTGATGATCTATCATCGATTAAACAATAGAGAAACACCGATTTGAAGACTCAATAGCAGAAGTGGGAGCGTAGAAGCTCTACCATTAGCAAACAATTGAAACTAAAATCACCACACGGTCAAAGAACACTAGATTTAACGTGGTTCGGCAATGTAATTACGTCCATGGGGAGGAGGGGAGAAATCTTTACTGAAAAAAGAGAGAAAATACAAGAGTTATAAGAAGATCTCTCTCTCACAAACTCTCAATAGTGGAAATCTAAAATTCTCTTGAATTCTTGACACACCTTCAAAAGACCCCCCAAGGGGGTTATATAGATACCTAGGATGATCCTAATCCAATATAAACTCCAATGATCAAATCTGCGCCGCCTCAGAGAAATAGGAAAGCCGGATCTAAATCAAAGCATGAAATAAAACCGTATTAGAAAACTGCCAGAAATCGTATTAGTCGACTAGGTCAAATCATTAGTCGACTAATAATCGACTAATACCAAGTATTAGTCGACTACTGTAATGCAATTTAAGAATTCAACTTTATGTTGCGGGTTCTAGTCGACTAGCCATGACCTGGTTGACTAATAAAACATATTAGTCGATTATTAATAACATGCACAATACATGTATATGTCCGTGCTTGATTTGTGAAGCTTGTAACATCTCCACCTGAAACTCAATTCTTTTCTAATGATATAAGGCACTCTAAATACTAACAATTTCCACCTTGACTCATGCTCATTGAGTCCTCTGTAGAAATTTTAAAGTATACCTAGAGGGGGTGAATAGGTGTAGTGCTAATCTAAGACAATTAATGTAGAATTAAAAACTAATTGCTAACACACAAAATGTAATCAAGAGTAAGTCCGAATTTCTCGTGAAACTTCTCCTCACGATTCCTCTAAATTAAGAGTTGAGGTACTCCAATAGCTCTCTTGATTGAACACAAATGTGAGCACACAAATAATATCTAGCATTTTTATGAATATGAACAATAATAACAATGCATGATATAAAAAGAGTAGAGAGTTGAGAGAGAGATCCAAACGCAAACACCAAGATATATTTCGAGGTTCGAGCCATCACTCTACGTCCCCGTACAGAAGGTTTCAACTATCCACTATAGGATCTTTCACAAAGGAACCTCCACCGAGAAATTACAACTGCAAACTGGGAGTACATAACTCCAACTCTCTCATACCTCTACACAAGAGGAAGGCACAAAGCTTAAGCATAAAGTAAAGAGAAATAAAAACTTAGTGATCACTAATATCACAAAACACTCTCAGTGATCTCAAAAGATCACAAACAAAACTCTTCTCACAATACAAGATCCTAAAGGATAGTCAAGTAATGAAAAGCTCAAGTATGTGAGTAAAACAAAGCGTTTGGAAATTAAATAACAAAAAAAATACTTGGGAAAAATTTCTTCATAGATAATGAAAAAGAAGAACAAAATAGAATTCCAAAGGTTTTTTTTCTTTGATTTTCCAAAGCTTTGAAAAAATAAAAGATAAGAGTTTTGGCACAAAAACTTCTTTTAAAAACTTGTTAAAAGCACTAGAGAAGATGAAAAAATTGCTATTGGAAATCATGTGAAAAAACTGGCCAAGGGAACCCATATTTATAGGGGTTCCAAAATATAGCCGCTGGGGTCCAGAAAAGGTCAAAATTGACCTGTCGCTCGACTGGGCGGTTGACCAGCTAACGGTTATAAAAAATATAGTTGGGATTACCGATCGACCGGGCAGTCGACCATCCCCAAGGCATAGAGAGGAATTCTATCTATCGGTCGACCGACTGGTCGACCGCCACCCAACAGAGAGTTGGGTGAGCCAGTCGGTTGACCGATCGGTTAACCGCTCCCTTGCTACAATTGACCGGTCGGCTGACCAAGCCAAGGGCTTGGGCATGTGCACATTCCTTGTGCACGACGGTCGACCGAACAGTCAATCGAGCCAGGCTTCGGTCGACCGACAATAGCCCAAAAACAGATTTATAGGGTGAAAAATGTGGTCTTTTAAATACTTATAAATTCCTATAAAACACTATAAATTTCACAAAAATAAGTTCATGTAAATATTTGATGTACAAATATGTGTAATAAAAAATCAGCACATATTACAAACAATTTGAACTATTTTTGAGGTATAGAAATTTAAGCTTAAAACAAAAACTGTATTTTCAAAAAACTTAAACTTTGAAATGAAAATCCGATTTTTTCTCAAACTTGTATATTTACAAACAAAATATTTGAAACACATTTGAAGCTTGATGTGCATGGATAGAATCCAATACACATAGTAAATGATATATCCTTTTTTTGACAATAAATCCAAAATAAGTTTTGATAAAACAAAACTTAAACATATGACTTGATACATCAAAATAAGTTTTTCTAAACATATATGAACCATCAATGTATATGGATGAAATCCAATATACATATAAACCATCTAAAACTTCTTTTGATGATATCTATTCATGAAACTAATGATGTATACTTGAAAAAATCAAAACAAAACTTGAAACTTGTTTCTATAAGTTTGTCTAAACTAAGTAAGCATAAACTTTTAAAGTGAAACGGTTAAGCCGAAAATCAAACTATAAACGTGTGTGTGTGTGTACTTGAGTAACTCAAAACTATTCTATTTTTACACAAGATCTAAATTAACAAACCTAGATACAAAGTCTTCTTGTCGATCTTCTTCTCCAAGACGACTCGATCCAGACACGATTTAAAGAGCTATACTTCATCTTGAGTCCTTGATGTGATCTTTAAGCATGACTCTTGAATCAATATGTGATAGCTTCAAAACTTGACTTTGAATCCTTTTGTTGAAGATAAACACCTACTAAGATCTTGATCAATATCTAAAACTATATAAACAAGATCATTAGTATTATAATTTCATAAGTTAATCATCATCAAAACAAAGGTGAAGGGCCTTTGGGCTAACAAAATTAGCTCCGCTTCATTCGCCTTGCTTTCTCCCTACTTTTGTGAGTACACATGGCTCCCTCCTAAGAGCCCGTTCGCCACTTTACCTTTGGAGAACCTTGATGAAGTTCAGAGATGTTTTGAACTTCTCTATTGGGATGGTCTTCGTCGTCATATGCGCTGGATTCTACTTCGTGCTGATCTTTACCAAATCGATCACCTTATCATCCATGACTCTCTAACATATCTTGTGATACTCACATCAATGTGCTTTGTCCGCATGTGATATATGTGATTCTTAGCGAGATGAATCACACTCTGGCTATTGCAATGAATCCGAACTGAATCTTGTATGATACAAAATGTTTGAACCAATCCTCTTAACCACAAAGCTTTCTTTAATGCCTCACCTGCAGCCATGTACTCCGCCTCTGTCATTGAAAGAGCATTGTGTCTTGCCATTTTTCCTTCCAACTAATGACACACTCAGCTATTAAGAACACATAGCCTGTCTTAGATCTTTACTGATCAAGATATTCTCCATAATCTGCATCAACATTGCAGCCCTAGGCTTCTCCTTTTTCAATCTCTAAAACACCAAGTCCTAGTCTTACAGTCCCTCATAGATATCGTAGCACCGACGTCACTGCTTCCTAATGTTCTTTCTAGAATTTGACATGAACTGACTTACTGTATTAACTGCATAAAATAAGTTAGGCCTAGTGCAGACCATATCATACATGAGGGATCCCACCACACTAATATATGGTACTTGAGATATCTCTTCCTCCTCTTTCAGTAATTGTAGACCTGCTTCGAAGATGATTTGAAGTGACCTGCCAAAGGAATGGTGACTGGTCTTACTTCTGTCATGTTGAATTTCTCCAACACCTTGAGAACATAGTTCTCTGTGATAGCCAAAGTCTGTCTGAGCCTCCGTCTCGAGTGATCTCCATACCTAAGATCTTCTTGGCTTCTCCCAAATCCTTCATGTCAAATTCCATCTTGAGCTGAGCTTTAACCTTTTGAACATGTGTCTTGTTTCTTGCAACAATCAGCATATCATCCATATATAACAAAAAATATGTCAGATCATCACTCAGCTTAAATAGACACAACTATCATACTCACATCGTTGTATTTAGCCTTGATCATGAAAGAGTCAAGCCGTTTGTACCACTGCCTGGGAGACTGCTTAAGTCTATAAAAAGACTTATTTAGAAGACACACCTTGTTTTCTTTACCTTTCTAAATATAACCTTCAGGTTATTTCATGTATATCTTCTCCTCTAGCTCACCATACAGAAACGCTGTTTTGACGTCCGTCTGTTCCAACTCTAGATCAAATTGAACAACTATCTCTAATAATATCCTAATAGATGTATGCTTGACTACAGGAGAAAAAAATCTCATTGTAGTCAATACTCTCTTCCTAAGCATATCTCTTGGAAACTAAGCTTGCCATGTACTGTGCATTGTCCTTCTTGCGGAAGAACTGGCTGCAGCCTATTGCCTTGGAGTCCTTTGAAAGATCGACTAATGTCCATGTTTGGTTTCTATCCAAACACTTCATCTCTTGCTCCATGGCTGTAGTCTACTTGACGTCGTTATATGCCTCGATCGCTTCCCTGTAACTATCAGGATCTCCTGTTTCTGTTACTAATGCAAAACAGACATGATCATCTTCCTAAAAGTACACCTAGAGGGGGGTGAATAGGTTAAAAGGTACTATAGAACAAATGATGCGAAATTAAAAACATAATTGCTAACACACTATGTGTAACCAAGAGTGAGCCCAATTCCTCGAGAAGGGCTCTGTAACTACTCCTCTAGATTCCTCTAGACTAAAAATTAAGGTGCTTTTAAAAGCTCTCTTGGTTGAACATAAGTGTGAGCACACAAATAATATCTAGCATGTATATGATATGAGCAGTTAATAACAATGTAAGATATAAGAGAGAGTTGAGAGATAGTGGATCAAACGTAAACACTGAAATATGTTTCGAGGTTTGAGCCACTGCTCTACGTCCCCACCTTCACAAAGAAGGTTTTGCACTATGTCCACACAGGACCTTCCATAAAGGGACCTCCACTGAAGAATTACAAAAACAACCAGGAGTACATAACTCTTCTCTCTTTCTCCTCCACACAAGAGGAAGGCACAAAGCCTAGCACAAAGCAAAGAATAGAAATACACTTAGTGATCTAATGATCACAAACACTCATGGTGATCTCAATAGACCACAAACAATTTTCCTCACAATATAAAGATCCTAAAAATAGATTTAGAATTGAATAGCTCAAGTGTGAGAAAACAATGCGTTTTGGAAAAAATATCTCAAAGAAAATACTTGGGAAAAAACACTAGATAGATATGAAGATTAAAGATCAAAACAAATTTCCCAAAGACTTCTTTTTCTTTGAAATTTTCAAAACATTGAAAACAAATAAAGATAGAGATTTTAGCACTATAACTTGTTTTAAAACTTACTGAAAACACTTGAAAAGATAAGAAATTTTGCTCTAGAAATTCTTGGTGAAAACAGCCATCAAAGACCCATTTATATAGGCCCTTAAAAAACTAGCCATTAGGGTCCAGAACCAGGCCAGATTGGCTTGTCGGTCAACCACCCGGTCGACCGGTCGGTCGACCAAAAATTGACTATTTCGCACTGTCGGTCGACTATCAAGTCGACCGCCCCAGATAAACTTGCCTAATGGTCGACCACCCGGTCGCCCGAGGCCAGAATCAGAGAGTTCCCTCTCTGGGTCGGTCGACCGTCTGGTCGACTGGGGCCAGATCTAGAAAGCAAGCTATGTGGATTGGTCGACCGTGCGGTTGACTAGCCCAATGGCCAAGACAGCTATGCATGTCTGTGCACATCGGTCGACCAACCGGTCGACCAAGGAACGGTCGGTCGACCGACGGCCAATAGGCTCAGGACAGGGTATAGGACGTGAAATTTGATAAATTCCTATATAAATCCATAAAATCTAAAAAATAAGTTCATATTAATATTTGAAGTACAAATATGTGTGACAAAAAATCAACATTACAAACTATTTGAACTACTTTTGAGGCATGAAATTAAGTTTTAAACCAAAACCGGTATTTTCCAAAAATCAACTTTTAAATGGAAAATCGATTTTTCTCTAAACTAGTATAAATACAAAAATATGATATTTAAAACACATTTGAAGCTTAGTGTATATGGATAGGGTCCAATACACATATAAAAGACATGTCTACATTTTTGATATTAAATCCAAAACTAAGTTTTGTTAAAAACAAAACTTGAAACCACATGAAATAGAATCGTCAAAATAACTTTTTAGTCAATGTGAAACATAGATGTATATGGATGACATCCAATACACATTAAACCATGTAAAACTTCTTTTGATTCTATATATTTAAGAAAACTATGAATTGTATATTTTTGAAAATCTAAAACCAGTTAAACCAAAACCAATAAACTTTTGAACTGGTATATGTGTGTAAACTTGAGCATATCAAGACTAACTATCCTTACAGAAGATCTAAATTCTAAACTAAAACAAACAAACCGAAGTCTTATCTGTTGGAACTTATTTTGATGAAGACATTATTGAAGCCAATCATTTGGAGCTCTAAAACAAGCCCATTCAAGAGTTCTTTATGATCAAATAGAGTTGATAAGATATGTTTTGTAATTGTGAAATAGCATGTCAAAAGCCTTGATGCACACACACATATCATAGTTGTATAGTCGACTTATAGCCTCTTATAGTCGACTAATCCAGTGTGTAGTCGACTTGATCATTATCCCTAGTCGACTAGACTTGTGTCCAAAAAGAACCCAACTCTCTGTTTGTCCTGTTAGTCGACTTGACAAAAAACCTAGTCGACTAATAGACATTTGTAGTCGACTAATCATTTTTCCTAGTCAACTAATATCTGGCCTAGTCGACTTATAAAATAGTTGTGGTCGATTTGGTTCAGTTATCCAGAAACCTGTCACTTGAGCTTATCTTGACCTAGTCGACTTATTCCCAATATTAGTCGACTAATCTTTGGAAATTTTCCTAGACTAGTCGACTAACTCAAAAGGCAAGTCGACTATAGGCAGTTTCTGACTGTTGGATAGTTTCTGTTATCTGATATTTTTTGCAACGTTTCTCAACGTTTGAACTTTTGAATTGCACCTAATAACTACCCTAACTAACCCTAGAGTATAGCTATATATAGGGTTGTTAATCTAAGGCAAAATACCAATCCTAATCTAAAGTTTTCTGACCAAAAATTCTACCTATTCCTGAAAACTGTTCCCACTTTAGTTCTTCACCAAAATCCTATTCTCTAGTGAAGTTCTCTGAAGTTCATCCTATACTAGCCCTTGTCCACGATCACATACTGTACCAAGGCTTATAGGAAGTGTTATAATTCTCAAAGAAATCATTGTACAAGAGCATCTTCTTGGTGTAGAAGAGAGGTTGTACAAGGTGGTGTTTGTTCTCTTGGTTGTAAGAGAAGGTGTACACATTTGGCAAAGGGGATTTGTCAAGTGGTGTGCATGGTGTTGATTTTGGGTGTACAAAGTCAAGGATAAAGGAAAATCTCAAGCGGGTGGCTTGGGGACTGGATGCAGGTCACGAGGACCGAATCAGGATAAATCTCTCGTGTTTGCATTTGCCTAACTTTTCTGAGATTTACTTTCCTTTTATTGCAAGTTTCATTATTTATTTAATTTTAATCCTTCTTTATTTAGTATTTGTGTTGACTTCGTATTTTAGATCTATAAGTGCCATCAGAGCAAGTTCAACAATTGGCATCATATCGGGACCAACATTATCATCGATCTTCATGTTCAAGACGACTCGATCCAAACTTAGTCCAAAGAGCTTGACTCCATCCGAGTGCTAGATGTGATCTTGACGCGCGAGCTCTTGAATCAACAAATGTTAGCTCCAAAACTTGACTTTGAATCCTTATTGAAGCTAAATACCTACTAAGATCTTGATCAATATCTGAAACTTATTAAATACAAGCTCATTAGCAAACTTATCTTCATAAATTAGTCATCATCAAAACTAAGGTGAAGGGCCTTTGGGCCAACAACCTCCCCTTTTTGATGATGAAAAAAAACTCATGTAGTTATATATGCATTGATCAAGAATAGGCTTCATAAAAGCTCCCCCTTAACTCATGCATACTAATAAATACATATAGATATTCAATGCAAGCTCATAGATACCAATAAAAACAAATATATATATATATATATATATATATATATATATATATATATATATATATATATATATATGTATGTATATGTATGTATGTATGTATATGTATGTATGTATGTATGTACATGTATATGTATATGCATAAACAATGAATCAAAACATGCATATATAAACACATATTTCTCCCCCTTTTTTGTCACTCATCAATAAAGGGGTGAAGACAAACAAACAATGCCATCAAACATATTTTAAACAAAATTTTGATACCAATAAAAAGTAATCAATTGAAAAAAAATCAATTGAAAGTAAAACAATCTTTTTACCAATTAAAAATGACACAATCTTTTTGTCAAATGATACCAATAGGAAGACATGATACCAATTGAAAGTAATAACCAAATTTTTTGGTAAATACTAAAAACATTTTACAAAATAGATACCAAATTGAGAATAATACCAATTTAATATTATTGATACCAATATTGAAAATGTTAGCATATACTAAAACAAAATATTTTTCATCATAAAAGTGGGAGTAAAATACCAATTTGAAAATAAAACTAATTGAAGGATAAAATAAGAATTTTCTCTTCCTTTATGAAATACCAAAAAAAATAATGTATAAGTTTGTAAAGATACCAATTATCATTAAGAAGTAAATCAAGCTTAGCATAAAATCAATTTGTGCTTTAAACATTATAGATAAACATTATTAATCTTAGCACAAGAAAACATCTATATGTACGTATGATCAGAGCAATATACTATCAATTGAAATATGATGCATACATATATAGAAAACATAAGTGTAGGAAAATTAATTTTCATTAAAAAATGTATAACTCATAATCCTTAAATGCACATGTTTGAAAGATATTTTATAAGGGTATACAAGTATGGTCACCCATCCAACCACCCTTAGAAGGTAGGAGTTTTCAAAAATAGGATTTAAAAAGATTTTAGCATAATTGAAAACTCTACCAATTGAAGAATAAAGACTAGTTTAAAGATAATTTTGAAAACTAGTACTAAATCCTTCAATAAAGAAATAAAGCAAATATATATCTATGAAATATGAAAATCCCATGATCATCGACACTCAAATAGCAATGAGGCACATATATACGCATGAAATAAAAATCATGAGTAAACACAAAACATAGAGTGTAAGAATCATGTAATCAACAAAATCATGGAGATAAGGCAATTAAGCTCAATAAATGAAAATCTCTTTTAATAAACATGAAACAATGAAAATTTTAATTTTCATTAAAACTAAATAAACTTCAAGGTATATGTATGTTTTGTCGAAACTAAAGTATACATACATATCCAAACATAAACGAATCCGCAAAAGAATATTGCATGAAAGCATGTAGCTCTAGGATAGACATGTATATCTATAGTTTTGGACAAAATTAATATATACATGAACCTAAACATAAAAATTTGTACAAAAATAGAGAATACAAGTGTAAATGCAAGACTCATAAAAATTAGGTTATTCAAATACATCTAGTGAGTACACATGAATAATAAAGAACAAACACATAATAATCAAGTGTGGATCGCTAATTGTACAAGTATAAATACAAGTTTAATGAAAATTATATTTAAACATGTAATCAAAATATAAAGCATAAAAACAGAATCAAATATGATCATTAGGGTAAATTCAAATATTATTATCACTAGGATATACACAATAGCTAAACAATAATTGAGAAAACAAACAAGTATGAATCCATATAAATATGGGTGTATCACAAGTACTATACATGTATATCATAAGCTTAATAAACATTGCATTTAACATAATGAACATGAAAAATCATGACATGCTAAAATCATCAATATAAAAATGTAAACTAAAACAAGGAGTTAGAGATAGTTATTAAAATCAAATGAACCATGATGGTCCTCCCACCAAACCATCCTTGAAAGTGATGCTTCCAAAAATACCACATTGAGCAGAAATGCAACCACCATCAAGGCACCAACACTCTCACATCTTGTGAGAGCCCACAACTACATCAATTAAAATATAGGTGAATTTTGGTACTCATATCTTTTTGGGTCCATGGGGATTAGTACCTTTCCTAACCATAACAAACTTATTTGCAAAATTGAATCATTTAACCTATCATAACAAAATTTTGTACGGTGGCCCGTACGTCCACAATGTGAACAAGTGTACACATTAGCATACATAAAATCATGTGTGTGAGCATGCTGAGCATGTGTATGTTGTGGTTGTATGCATGCATATGAGAATCATGTTTCTTCCGAAACATGAATTTCAATCTAGTGTGGTTCATGGCACATTAGCTCAAAGTGGAGCCCAAAAAATTAACATTCTTCTTCAAAATATGTAAATCATTTTCAATAGAAGAAGATGTGGAGCATGTAAAACGTTTATCAATTGAAGATGAAGAATTAGAAACATGACAAACATGAGCATCAAAATTATTTTTCAAAGAAACTTTTTCCTTTGAAACTAAATTCAATTCTTTTGAAATTAAAACTATCTTGTTTTTCAAAGACTCGTTCTCTTTTAAAACAAAATCTAGTTTTGAAGAGAAAACATCATTTTTCTTTAAAACAAGATGGTAATCTTTTGTTCTTTTAAAATTTCATTTTCTTTTAGAACAAGGTCGAGTTGGGTTTTCAAGGAATCCCTTTCACTTGAAATCTCAACCATTTCTTGCAAAACTAAATCAACTTTTAAAATAAGTTTTTATTTTCTTCTTTTAAATCAAAACTCTTGCTTTTCAAAGCTTTGTACTTTAAAAGTAAGTTTTCACAAAACATGGTTAGTTTTTCATTTAAAACATGTGCATCCATAGCATTATCATCACATGAAGAACTATTATCTAGATGAGTATCCGATTTTACCTCAAGGGAGTCAATCCCTTGGACCATATAGCAAGCTTCATTAGACTCATCAACAATGGCTTCTCTCTCCACATTATTTGTCGTTTGTTGCTCGGGAGAGGTCAATGTATTCCACACTGCAAAAGTGGAATCACAATGAGAAACCATACATAAATGATCTTTGCTAAGTGATTGCCTAAGTGCAATCAATGCTTGTGCATTAGTCTCTATATGCTTGTCATTACCAATAAATAATTTCTTAGTCGTAGCACGATAAACATGCAAACCTAGGGCTTTTAAATAAGAACTCATTTTAAATTTTCACAAATCTATGTTAGAATCATCAAATATAGGTGGAGCAAGATAATACATGAGTATAAATTATATGTATGCAAAGCAAATATCTAAATTAGTAAAGATCACACTCTTAAGTGGTTAAACCGAATATCAAGAGCGCAGCTCTGATACCAATTGATAGTGCACTTAGAGGGGATGAATAGGTGTACAAGTTAATCTAGAACAAGTGATACGAAATTAAAAACATAATTACTAACACACTATGTGTAACCAAGAGTGAGCCCGAATTCTCTATGAAGGACTCTGAAACTACTACTCTAGATTCCTCTAGACTAAGAGTTAAGGTGCTTTTAAAAGCTCTCTTGGTTGAGCACAAGTGTGAGACACAAACAATATCTAGCATGTATATGATATGAGCAATTAATAACAATGCAAGATATAAGAGAGAGAGAGAGAGTTGAGAGATAGTGGATCAAACGCAAATACCGAAATATGCTTAAAGGTTCAAGCCCTGCTCTACGTCCCCGCCTTCACACAGAAAGATTTTTACTATGTCCACACAGGACCTTCCACAAAGGGATCTCCAATGAGAAATTACAAATATAACTGGGAGTACACAACTCCTCTCTTTCTCCTCTACAAAAGAGAAAGGCACAAAGCCTAGCACAAAGCAAAGAAAGAAATACACTTAGTGATCCAATGATCATAAACACTCTTGGTGATCTCAATAGTCCACAACTAATTTTTCTCACAATACAAAGATCCTAAAGATAGATTTAGAATTGAATAGCTCAAGTGTGAGAAAAACAGAGTGTTTTGGAAAAGAAATCTCAAAGAAAAATACTTGGGAAAACACTAGATTGATATGAAAAATAATATCAAAACAAATTTCCCAAAGACTTCTTTTCTTTGAATTTTCCAACAATTTGAAAACAAATAAATAAAGAGATTTTAACACTAAAACTTGTTTTAAAAACTTACTGAAAACAGATGAAAAGATGAGAAATTTTCCTCTATAAATTTTTGGTGAAAATAGCCCTCAAAGACCCATTTATATGGGCCCTTGAAAAACTAGTCGTTGAGGTCCAGAACCAGGCAAGATTGGCATGTTGGTTGACTGCCTGGTCGACCAGGCAACAGTCAAAAAATTGACTGTTTGGCACTGTCGGTCAACCTCCCTAGGCAAGCTTGCCTAACAGTCGACCGCTAGGTCGACCGAGCGCAGAACCAGAGAGTTCCCACTCTGGGTCAGTCAACTGTCTGGTTGATCGGGGTCTGATCCAGAGAGTAAGCTCTCTGGATTGTCGACCGTGTAGTCGACCGGCCTAATGGCCAAGGCAGCTGTGCATGTCTGTGCACATCGGTCGACCGACCAGTCGATCGAGCTCTAGTCCGTCGGCCGATCGGTCGACTGCCAGCAGGCTCAGGACAGGTTTATATGACATGAAATCTAACTTGATAAATTTCTTTAAAATCCCATAAAATTACATAAAATCCACAAAATTAAGTTCATGTTAATATTTGAAGTACAAATATGTGTGATCAAAAATCAACACATTTTACAAACTATTTGAACTATTTTTGAGGCATGAAAACTAAGCTTTAAACCAAAACCGATATTTTTCAAAATCAACTTTTAAATGGAAAACCGGTTTTTCTCTAAACTAGTATAAATACAATAACATTATATTTAAAACATATTTGAATCTTAGTATACATGGATAGAATCCAATATACATATAAAAGATATATCTATGCTTTTTATGTTAAATCCAAAACTACATTTTGTTAAAATAAAACTTGAAACCATATGAAATAGAATCATCAAAATAAGTTTTTAGTCAATATGAAACATAGATGTATATAGATGAAATCCAATATACATTAAACCATTTAAAACGTCTTTTGATTCTATCTATTCATGAAAACTATGAAATGTATATTCTTGAAAATTCAAAACCGATTAAACCGAAACCAATCAACTTTTTAACTTGTATGTGTGTGTAAACTTTAGCATATCAAGGCTACTTTCTTTACACAAGATCTAAACTCTAAACTAAAACAAATAAACTGAAGTCTTCTCGTCGAATTTCATCTTCAAGATGACTCGATTCAAACTTGATCCAAAGAGCTTGACTCTATCCGAAAGCTAGACGCGATCTTGACGCGCGAGCTCTTGAATCAACACGTTTAGCTCCAAAATTTGACTTTAAATCCTTGTTGAAGCTAAACGCCTACTAATATCTTGATCAATATCTGAAACTTATTAAACAAAAGATTATTATCAAACTTAACTCCATAAGTTAGTCATCATCAAAACCAAGATGAATGGCCTTTAGGCCAACACTTCCTATCCATACCTTGTTGGTGGGACCATAACTCCAACTGACCGCCTTAATGGTCTAGGTTGCTCTTGAGTAGCCTTTTGGTCATCTCCGTATGAATCTTAGGAGCTTGTTCTGACCCTTCAGACCTTTTTGGGCTATCTAAGAACTCAACTTTCTTTTCCTGAGTGTCTGTTGCTGAACTGTTTGAAGCTCCACCTTACGCTTTATCCTCTGTCTCTGACTTTTCTTGCAATATTGATTCTTCATCAAAAATCACTTTTCTACTGGTAAAGGACTCCTTTTCTTGGAATCTCAAAGTCTAAAACAATTGACTCCTTTGGTGAACCCGATGAAGATACACTTCTTAGGCTTGGACTCCAGTTTGTTCTTTTTCTGACTATTAACCAAACTATGCACCCAGCAACCAAAATTAATACGGTTGAATAGTTCATAGACTCTCCTCATCATATCTTCTCTGGGATCTGAAGATCAATAACTGTTGATGGTGACATGTTTACCAGATAACTCGCATGATTCACCACCTCTGCCCAAAATTCTTCTGACATGTCAGCATGTAATCTGATACTGCAGGCATATTTTGTAAGTGTCTGATTCATGCGCTCTGCTACTCTATTTTGTTCTGGTCACCCCAGAATATTTAGCTGATTTTTTATGCCAATGCTTACTAAGTTATCTTTGAATTCTTTGGAGGTGTACTCGCCTCCATTATCGGACCTCAAGACTTTTACCTTTCGCCCCGTCTAATTTTTCACCAAAGTTTTTCACTCCTTGAACCTCTGAAATACTTCTGATTTCTATTTCAAAAAGTATACCCAAACTTTTCTTGAAAAATCATATATGAAAGTAACATAGTACCTAGCACCTTCAATGGATGCTACTAGCGAAGGCCCCCACACATCCATGTATATGAGATCTAGCAAGCTCTTTGTATTATGCTAAGATGTAGAGAAAGCTACTTTATGTTGTGTACCCATGATGCAAAATTTACAAATATCAAGTTTTTAATATTTGATACCTAGTGAAGCACTCCTTTTATGTAGAACTTGAAGACCTCGCTCGCTCATGTGTCCAAGGCACATGTGCCAAAGTCTTATAGTATCCTCCTTCTCTGTTGTAGTTGAAGCATCATCAATAATAATGCTTCCTATTAACTTGTACAAGTTTGATGTCCATTATCCTTTGACAAACATCCTGGAGCCTTTAGTAAATTTGATTCCTCCATCTGCACCAGAAAACTTGTACCCTCGAGCTTCCAAAGCTCCCAACGACAGAAGATTCTTCTTTAAATCCAGAACATGTCGAACGTTCATGGGGGTTCGAACCTGTCCATCAAACATCCTCATATGGATGTTATTGATGCCAACAGTCTTACAAAAGACATCGCTTTCCATCAGGACAGAGCCTCCATCATAAGGCTTGTAAGTACTGAACCACTCACTTTTTTGGGCACATGTGGCATGTACACCCTGAGTCATGTAACCAAGCATCTGAGTATTTACCTTTTCCTGACTCAACCATCAAGGCATCACATGAATCCTCATCTCCTTCTTCGACAACCCCAGCTTAATCTGACTTTCCACTGGTACTAGACCCATCAGCATCTTTATCGCCTTTCCTCTTCAGCATCTCCTTTTATTTTATACATTTTTTCTTGATATGTCCTTGTTTTTTGCAAAAATAGAAAAAGAAACTGCCAGAAACCTCAGATTCCTTTTGGGTCCCCTAGTCTTTGATCTTCCCCTCTGGCCCTTAACAAACAATCCTGAGCCTCCTCCGTAGAATCTGTTTTGTTCATCAGCTCATTGTTCTGGAGCATCTGCCTGACATCTTTGAACTCTAAGGTCTCCTTATCATATATGATGGTGGTTGCTAAATGGTCATAACTTGATGGAAGAAAGAGAGTAACAGAAGACCTTTATCTTTTTCTTTTAGCTTAACCTCAAGAGCTAACAAGTCACTTAAAATTCTATTAAAAACATTAAGATGTTGTAGAATAGGCATACCTTTCTTTATCTGAAGGCTGTATAACTCATTCTTCATGAAGAAGCTTGTTCGACAAACTCTTTGTCATGTAAAGGATCTCCAGCCTACACCAAAGATCAAAAGTTATCTCCTCGTTCATCACGTTATAGAGTACCTCATCTAATAGGCATAATATGATTGTTGCTTTTATGTAAAAGTCAATGTCGTTCCACTTATCTTCATCCATCTTCGTGAAAATCACCTAGAGGAGGGGTGAATAGGTGATTATGCTAATCTAGTTAATTCAATACGGAATTTAAAAACTTAATGCAATACACTCAAGTGCAATCAACAAATGATGCACACACAACCAAGCCAGCAATTATGAATGCACAATATGAATAGTTGCAAGGCACAAAGTAAAGAGAGAGATAGAGAGAGTCAATGGATCAAGCGCAAACAACAAGATATGTTTCGAGGTTCGAGCACCCAGCTCTGCATCCCCGCCTTCGACACACGAAGGATTTCAATCCACTAGCTAGTCCACCTAGGACTCTCACAAAGAGTACCCAACTCCTCTCTTTATAACCACAACCTCCTCCTTGAGGCAGGCTCCAATCCAAAAAACAATCACCTCACAACCCGAGGGATTAGCACAAAGCAAACACAAGGATCACCTCACAACTTGAGGGATACAACCCAAAGCACAAAGCCAAACAAAGATTGGGTTTTTAACTTGGTGGTCTAAACAACAACTACAAACAATCTCTTTCTCACACACAAAGATCCTATAGAAAAGATAGTAGATTTTTGCTCAAGTGTGGAGAAAACCAAGGGATTTGAAACCAGCAACTCAAAGAAAATCTTTGGGAAATAATAGAAATGAAGATAGTGAAATTCAAACAAAAGCTTTCCCAAAATCCCTTTCTTTTTGATTTTTCAAACCCTAATAAAAACACCAAATAGATTGTTCAATTTGAATCCAAAAACTTCTTTTGATTGCTGTGAAAACACCAGAGAGTAAGAAAAAATTCGCACAAAAATTCTTAGAGAAAAACTCTTGCCAAAGGGGTATTTATAGGCAAATCTGAAAACTAGCCGTTGGCAGCAGATTTTGCCAAAATAAACCTGACGGTCGACCGGTCTGGTCGACCGCCCAACGGTCAATTTTTGCCCGTTGGCAGCTACCGGTCGACCGCCCCGGTCGACCCAAACAAACAGAGAGCTCTGCTCTCTGACCCGGACGGTCGACCGTCCCAAGTCTGCCAAACGTGCACAAATCTGTGCACGTCGGTCGACCGACCCGGTCGACCGACTTCAGCCAAGTCGACTTGGTCAGAAGACTAGTCGACTGGTGAAGCCTGGAACAGAAAACTGGGTTAAAAACATGTTTAAAAATTCTTTTATCTTTTCTAAAAATCAACAAAAATAGTTTTATCATTTTGCATTGATATATAAACATGTGGTAAAAAGTTTAGCTCAATATCAATCAATATGAACTATTTTTGTGTCTTATCATTTTACCAAAAATCAAAAACTGTATTTTCTAAAACTTGGATTTTGAATAGAAAATACGTTTTGTCTAAAACTCTTCCAAAAACAAAAACATGATATTTAAACACTTTGAAGCATGATGCATATGGATAGAAATCCAATATACATGAAACAAATATATATCCATGTTTTTGTCAATAATTCCAAAATATGTTTTGTCAAAAATACCAAAACATAAAACACATGAATAAGTGAGTCAAAACTAAGTTTGTCTAGGAAATTAAAGCATGTATGTATATAGAACAAAACATATATACATTAAACCATGTAAACTTGTTTTGATCTATCTATTCATGAAAACCAAGATCGGTTAAACCTAAAACCGAAAAACAATATTCAAAACATGAAACGTGTGTGTTGTGAACTTGAGCATTATCATACTATTCTATTCTTTACAAATTTGGATCTAAACACAAAACTAAACTATGGTACCGAAGTCTTCTTGTAGAGCGCAATCTCCAAGCCGACTCGATCCAAAAACTCCTTGATCCACCGAGCAAGTGCTATATATGATCTTTAACGCTCGGGCTCTTGAATCAACTTGTGAAAGATGTGTGGAAGCTTTCACTAACTAATAACTTGATTAATGATCTGAAACTAAAATCACAAGATTATTAGTACACATAACTACATGAGTTAATCATCATCAAAACTAGAGTGGAAGGCCTTTGGGCCAACAATCTCCCCCTTTTTGATGATGACAAAACTCATGGAGTTATATATGCATGGATTAAAGTTAAGCTTAAAAGAAGCTCCCCCTTAACGCATGCATAACAAATAAACAATAATTAATATGCAATAAAGGCTTTTAAACATGAATGCATATAAATGCATCTTAAACATGAATGCATATAAATGCATAAACAATAAAGGGTTCTAGATACCAATGAAATGTTCAAGAACAAAGCCTGCTCTAGATACCAATACCAATGAAATGTTTAAAACAAAACATGCTCTTGATACCAATTACACTCTAGATACCAATTACAAAACATCCAATTACAAAACATGCTTTAGATACCAATTAAAATTAAACTAAATTAAACTTAATATATGCAAAACAAAAACATGCATATATAAACCCAAATTCTTCTCCCCCTTTTTGTCAATTATCAACAAAGGGGTAAAAATCAAAACAAAACAAAATCTTCTCTCTTTTTAATACAAAGAATAAATCTTCAACAAGGGGTAAAGACAAAACCAAATCAATAAATTTTTCTCCCCTTTTTGTTCGAAACAACGAATCAATAAAAATAATATTTTCCCCCTTTTTGCTCGAGATAATGAATCAATGAGGGGTTAAAAGCAATAAAATAATGTTCTCTCCTTTTGACTAAAACAAAAATAAAGTCAATTAGAGGTGACAATCAATTAAGGTACCAATTAAAAATATGTCAAAGAATAGTATCTTGTTGAAAGGAAACAAAAAAAAATATTGATACCAATTTTAAGCAAAAGCACATGAAACATCTTGATACCAATTTGAAATTAAACATAATAAATTTGAATGGCTAAACCAAAAATTTTGATACCAATTGTAAATCATTTTCATTTTAAACATATAATACCAATTTGAAATTTCAATCATAAAGTAAGGGAGTGGGAATCAAATACCAATTGAAAGACAAAATCAAAATTTTCTCTCCCTTTATGAAATACCAACTAAAATGATGCATAGGCTTGATACCAATTTACAAGTAATCATTGAAACAAAATTGAAACTCAAGCACTAGCATAAACAAGATTTGTGCTTAAAGATATAGGAATATAATAAGCACAAATAAAACATATATATGTATGAAAAATAGATACCAATAGAAATTGATATTCTTGGAATAGAAAGCATACATACATACAAAATATATATGAGTATACAAGAAATGTCAAGATTGATACCAATTGAAAGAATTCAATGATATCAATTGAAATAACAATAATATCAAATGTATATCTCATATAACTATACCTCCCAATCTTGGTTCAAGATTTAAATGATTTTCATTATAAAGCATACATGAATATGATCTCCCATCCATCCTCCCATAGAAGGTAGGGTTTTTCAAAAATAGGTTTGAAAATAAGCTTTGTTTGAAAATCTCTATCATAGTGAAGAATACGAACTAGTTATAGGAAAAACTTTTAAAACTAGTACGAAATCCTTCAAGTAAGGAATAAAACAAAATTGTTTTTCATGAAACACATGTAAATCACATGATCACTAAACACTCAAAGTCCATAAAGCTCATATCATAGTCTCATGAAAACAAATCATGAGTAAACTAATAAAGTGAGTGTACAAGTATAATGTGACACATATCAACATAAAAATATTCAATTAGGCTCATATGAAATTCCTTGAAAACATGAAATTCATCTAAGATGTGAAATCACCAATTGAAATCATCTTAAAACATGAAATTCATTATAAATGTGAAATCACTTAGCAAACATGAAATTCATCCAAACGACTTAAACTTCAAGGCATATGTATGTCACGTACAAACTAAAGTATACATACATATCCTAAACATAATGAGTCCACAAAAGTATATGCATGAAGGCACGTGGCTCAAGGATGTATATGTATAAATGATAGTTTGGACAAGATGGACATATACATGAAGTTAAACAAATAATCACGAAATCAAGATAAACTAAATTTCACCAAAACTGATTTCATTTCAAGGTATATGTATGAATTGTCAACACAATAAGTATACATACATATCCCTAAACACAATTGAGTCCATATATATAGATTTGCATGAAAGGCAGACGACTCAAAGGGTATACATGTATATCTTAAGGTTTGGCAAAATAACATATACATGACATGAAAACTCATACACATAAAACAAATCCAAAAATAGGAATACAAGTTTAAAATGCATGAATCATCAAAACTAGGCTATACTAGCACATTTAATGGGTACAAATAAGCATCCAAGCACAAACATATATAAAGATTTATTTGTGTCCCACTATATGTGCAAGTATAAATTCTAGTCTTAATGAAAACTAACATCTAAGTAAGTAATCAAATCATTAAGCACAAAACGGGATATAAATCAACATGAAAGACATAAAAATGATCATGAAGAACATCCACATGCTATTAGAATCAAGAAATACATAATAGCCTATAAACATCAAAACATGTGGCAAAATTAGAAATCATACAACACATCACCATTGTTAAACTATTACAACACAAGTTATTTATCAAAACATGAATCATTAAAACAAAAAGTCATAGTCAACCATATGATTTGCATGACAAAGACATGTGCATTAGATCTATGATAAACATGATAGCTAAAAACATAAAGAGAACACAAAATATGGGTCCATACTAAACATGGGTGTCTCAACAACTAATCATGTAAAGCATAAGTCTAATAGACATGGCAAATGTCATACTAATCATGAAACAATAAAACATGATTCAACAAAACAAAAATCATAAACATCCACATGGTCATAATGCATATGCATGTGCATTAGATCTAGGGCATACATGTTAGTTTAAACAAGGTGAGAACACTACATATAGATCCATATAAAACATGGGTGCTCAAGTAACTAAACATGTATAGCACTATTCTAATAAGCATAGCATAGGCATAATGAACAATAAACCATGACATGCTATAAATAGATGAACATGAAAAACATGCAAATAAAAATGGGAGTAAGAGAATGATACCAAAACTCATGAAGGTGCATCTCTAGTTCTCCAAACCACGGTGGTCCTCCTACCAAATCTCCTTGAGAGTGAAGCATCCAAATGGTTCTCTTTTAAGCTTAGAACGCATCCACCTCAAGGCACCAATACTCTCACGTGATGCGAGAGCTCCCACCTACATCAAAAGTCAAGGAGGTGGTTCTTGGTACCCATTTTCTTTTAGGTCCATAGGGGTTAGTTTGTTTTCTCACACAAACAAAATTAGTTGCTAAATTTTCATGATAAACACGATCATAACAAAATCTAGCAAGGTGGCCTTTTCGACCACAATGTGTACATGTGTACACATGAGCATACGTGTAATGGTGGTGACCGTGGGAAGCATGTGTATGCCGTGTAGAGTGTGCATGCAAAGATGGACCTTGTTTCTTGCGAACCAAGGTTCCAAACGTGAATGATTCAATGTGCATTGGCTCAAAGTGGAGCCCAAACATTCAACACTTTTCTTCAAAACATTTATATCATTTTTAATAGAGGAAGATAAAGTGGAGCATGCAATGGGTGTGCAAGAAGAAGAAGAAGCTATACTAGCATGGCACACATGAGAATCAATATCAATTTTCAAAGATTCATTTTTCTTTAAAACCAAATCCAATTCTTTTGTAATAGAATCAATTTTATTTTTCAAGGAAAGATTATCTTTAAAAGTAAAATCCAATTTAGAAGATAAAATCTCATTGTGTTTCACAACATCATCACAATCATTTTTGCTTTTTAAAACTTCAATCTCATTAATGGCAAGGTCTAGTTGAGATCTTAGTGCGTCACGTTCACTAGTGATCTCTTCCTTTTCTTGCAAAACTAATTCAAAATTAGAACATAAATCCTTTAATTCATTTTTCAAAACAAGGTTGTCCTCTTTCAAAAGATTGTGTTTCCAATAGATTTTCAAGCTTTTGAGCAAGTTCCAAATTTAAAGTTTGAACTTCAAAACAACCATGGCAATAGGAACTAGAGCTATCAACTAATTGAGTGTCCGATTGTACCTCAAGGGAGTTTTTCCCTTGGACCATGAAGCAATGCTCTTCGGACTTTCTCTCTTAGATCTTCTCATCTTGTTGATGATCCTTGGAAGCTCGGGAGACGTCAATAAGCTCCAAACTGCAAAAGCCGAGTCATAACGATCAAACATCGGTAAAAGATGTTCACTAAGAGATGCTCTAAGTGCTCTAAGTGCTAATGCATTAGCCTTTTTATGCTTGCTACTATTAGGGAATGATTCCATAGTGGAGGCTTGATAAACTAGATGTCCTAGACTTTTCAAATGGCTACTCATATTGGCCTTCCAAACATCAAGTCTAATATGGTCAAACGTAGGAGGGCTATCCATGAGAGCAAACTAAATGAGTGCAAATGAACAATGCAAATGAAGATTAGCAAACCAAGATCTCACTCGTAGGTGGTTAAACCTAAATATCAGGAGCACTAGCTCTGATACCAATTGAAAAATCACCTAGAGGGGGGTGAATAGGTGATTATGCTAATCTAGTCAACTCAATGCGGAATTTAAAAACTTAATGCAATACACTCAAGTGCAATCAACAAATGATGCACACACAACCAAGCCAAGCAATTATGAATGCACAATATGAATAGTTGCAAGGCACAATGTAAAGAGAGAGGTAGATAGAGAGTCAATGGATCAAGCGCAAACAACAAGATATATTTTGAGGTTCGAGCACCCAGCTCTACATCCCCGCCTTCGACACACGAAGGATTTTCAATCCACTAGCTAGTCCACCTAGGACTCTCACAAGGAGTACCCAACTCCTCTCTTTACAACCACAACCTCCTCCTTGAGGCAGGCTCCAATCCAACAAAACAATCACCTCACAACCCGAGGGATTAGCACAAAGCAAACACAAGGATCACCTCACAACTTGAGGGATACAACCCAAAGCACAAAGCCAAACAAAGATTGGGTTTTTAACTTGGTGGTCTAAACAACAACCACAAACAATCTCTTTCTCACACACAAAGATCCTATAGAAAAGATAGTAAATTTTTGCTCAAGTGTGGAGAAAACCAAGGGATTTGAAACCAGCAACTCAAAAAAAATCTTTGGGAAATAATAGAAATGAAGATAGTGAAGTTCAAACAAAAGCTTTTCCCAAAATCCCTTTTCTTTGATTTTTCAAACCCTAATAAAAACACCAAATAGATTGTTCAATTTGAATCCAAAAACTTCTTTTGATTGCTGTGAAAACACCAGAGAGTAAGGAAAAATTCGCACAAAAATTCTTAGAGAAAAACTCTTGCCAAAGGGGTATTTATAGGCAAATCTGGAAACTAGCCGTTGGCAGCAGTTTTTGCCAAAATAACCCTGACGGTCGACCGGTCCGGTCGACCACCCAACGGTCAATTTTTGCCCGTTGGCAGCTACCGGTCGACCGCCCCGGTCGACCCAAACAACAGAGAGCTCTGCTCTCTGACCCGGACGGTCGACCGTCCCAAGTCTGCCAAACGTGCACAAATCTGTGCACGTCGGTCGACCGACCCGGTCGACCGACTTCAGCCAAGTCGACTTGGTCAGAAGACTAGTCGACTGGTGAAGCCTGGAACAGAAAACTGGGTTAAAAACATGTTTAAAAATTCTTTTACCTTTTCTAAAAATCACCAAAATAGTTTTATCATTTTGCATTGATATATAAACATGTGGTAAAAAGTTTAGCTCAAATATCAATCAATATGAACTATTTTTGTGTCTTATCATTTTTACCAAAAACCAAAAACTGTATTTTCTAAAACTTGGATTTTGAATAGAAAATACGTTTTGTCTAAAACTCTTCCAAATACAAAAACATGATATTTAAACACTTTGAAGCATGATGCATATGGATAGAAATCCAATATACATGAAACAAATATATATCCATGTTTTTGTCAATAATTCCAAAATATGTTTTGTCAAAAATACCAAAACATAAAACGCATGAATAAGTGAGTCAAAACTAAGTTTGTCTAGGAAATTAAAGCATGTATGTATATAGAACAAAACATATATACATTAAACCATGTAAACTTGTTTTGATCTATCTATTCATGAAAACCAAGATCGGTTAAACCTAAAACCGAAAAACAATATTCAAAACATGAAACGTGTGTGTTGTGAACTTGAGCATTATCATACTATTCTATTCTTTACAAATTTGGATCTAAACACAAAACTAAACTATGGTACCGAAGTCTTCTTGTAGAGCGCAATCTCCAAGCCGACTCGATCCAAAAACTCCTTGATCCACCAAGCAAGTGCTATATATGATCTTTGACGCTCGGGCTCTTGAATCAACTTGTGAAAGATGTGTGGAAGCTTTCACCAACTAATAACTTGATTAATGATCTGAAACTAAAATCACAAGATTATTAGTACACATAACTACATGAGTTAATCATCATCAAAACTAGAGTGGAAGGCCTTTGGGCCAACACTTCGATGGCTTCTTCTCAATACCAACTAGGGCCTTATGTGTGCCCTTCTTCATGAGCAACGATGTTATTCTCATCTTTCACAACAGGAAGTTGGACTTCTCATTAAATTTCTCCACCTCGAACTTGGTTGTCATGGTCGTCTTGCTAGACATCGCTCTAATACCAATTATGATAATCTATCAACGATCAAACAACAGAGAAACACGGAGTTAAAGGCTTGATGGCGAAAGCATAGAAGATCTACCACTGTAAGCAATTGAAACTAAATCACCACACAACAAAAAACACTAAATTTAATGAGGTTTGACGTTGTGCCTATGTCAACGAGGAGGAAAGAAATCTTTATTAAAAATAGAGAAGAAAATACAAGAGTTATAAAAAGATCTCTCTATCACATCTCTTAATGGTAGAAATATGAAATTCTCTTAAATTCCTGACACACCTTAAATGGCCACCCCTAAAGGGTTTATATAGGAACCTATGATGATCCTAGTCCAACAAAAAATTCAATAATCAAATCAATGCCGCCTCAGAGAAATAGAAAACCCGGATCCCAACAAAAATAGTAAACATAACCATATTAGAAAACTGTCAGAACCCATATTAGTCGACTAGAACAAATCATTAGTCGACTATACCCAGAATCTAGTCAACTACTATAATACAATCTGTGAATCCAACTTTCAATTGCAGGGCTTATGATTAGTCTCCAAATATGCATATTTCATACCACATCTTCACATTTATTCTGAATAAAATTCTGTTAATAATGGTTTTCTTGTGTGTTTCTAGGTCCATGTAATAAAGTGAAGAAGAAGCCCCAAATTCTCGTTTATTTGGGGATTTTTAGAGCCTAGGAGTAGTCCAGAACTTTTAAAACCCTATTTTCTATATCTAGGCGCAAAAAACTATGAACCGATAGGCTGTACAGGTACCAATATGTAGCCAAAGACTGCACACTTCGGTTTCGCACACGCGATGCACGTACAACCATGAAAATGCGGCCTGAGCCGCGTTTCCATGACCGTCTAATAGAGCCACACATTGAGTTTCGACGCATGGCCCCATCTTGACTCCCTGGGGTCTCCTGTGCTATAAATAACTCCCTTAGTTGAAGCAGAACAAGAAGAAGAAGGAAGGTTTTAGGGTAATGTCCTTCTCTTTAGGGTAGTTTAGTTGTTCTTTTTTTTCTTTTGTATTTTTCCTTTCTTTTAGATCTTGTAAAAGTTTAGAAGAGTTATTCATAGGACGAAAGTTAGAGCTTTTATAATGGAGGGTGACACTCTATGAAAAGTTCTCTCTTTATCTTTACTTATTTTCTTCTCTTTAACATTTTACATGCTTAGATAATTTCCCTCATGGCATCTAATACTAACCACTAACTTGCCAACTTCTTACTTGATAATCCACATGAATTTAATAGCCTCTACTTGGCCTTGCTCTTGTAAGAGCCATTAATGGCTCATGATGATGGATTCTAGCACTCTAACATCTAACTTTCTAACAAGCTAGTATTACTTTATTCTATACTTACTCTAGTATAGTTTTGATGGTTTAATTGTATCTTGCACTTGATGTGAAGAGCAATCTTATGGGTCATGCTTTGAAAAGATCTTGAACCAAAGACTAGTGATGGCCAAGAATACATGGGTGGCAACTATCACTAAAAGGATAGCATGTTTAGTAGAGACATTAGTAGTTAGTAGCCATAAGTTTTCTTCCATTTTTACTTTTTTTTAGAAATAATTTCAAAAATTATAAATACCTTATTTTCAACGTTTCTATCTTTGTTTTTACTATACTCTTCTCTTTTCATTATTTTTTTCTTTTCTTTTGATTCTTTGAAACATAAAAGAACCGATAAGGTATACGTGAACATACCGTTAATGCTTCTATCACCTCCCATCCTTATGGATTTGACCCATTTAGCCTCTATGCTATAATGAAAGTATCGAGGAAGCCAAAGTGCACACGCTTTAATTTCTAATTTCAAACCCGATACATTTTGTGCACGGTTTACCGTGAGCAAATTTTCGCACCGTTGTTGGGGATGGGAATAGTTTGATTGCATATTTTTGTTAACTTTTCTTCTCTATTTCTCGGTACAAGTAAAAATATTTAGAATCTAATAACTGTGGAAGTCCATACTCTCTTGTTTCTCCATGTTCAAGAAAGCAGGGAGTTGTTGCCTACTGTTTTGATGCGGCCAGGCCTTTTTTCGGCTGCGGAAATGCCACATTTTTCTAGGCTTTGATCTTCATCTTTTGCAGGGGTATCTTTATTTGCATATATCTGTGTATTCTGTTGTTAGTTTTTTGTTTAGATTACATGTGCACTATAATAATTAAGAATTAAAATACGGTGATTGGATTTTTAAAATGGTTTAGATATTTGCATCTAGGCACGTGTCAATTTCAATTCTAATAAACTGTATTTTATTCTTCTGTGGTTGTGATTTGGACTGAGGTGTACATATCGCATTGCATATAGTTAGGACAAACACGTGGGTGATTTACTCACTTTTTGTGTTCATTCTTATCTATATTGCACACTTGTACGAATTAAACTTGAAGGCATATTACAACATAAGGTGGGAAAGTCATTACCCTCCCTTAGCCTAAAAATCACCTCCCCACTCACACAACCCAAGCCTAAATAAAACTTGCTAGATATTGGTCCCTAGGGACATCTCAGACTCATTTAGGAGAATGAACTATGGGAGAAGTTGTTAGAGTTTGACTCTTATCAAATTGGTGTCAAAGGTTGGGGATTGAGAGGCGAAATCTCGAAGAACAGTTATTTGACATAATTAAGCTCGTTGCTCAAGCACGGATATCTCCTACTAGTCTTGCCCCTACCTAGTCGATTAACTTGTGGTCAAATTGCTATAATGTACCCCCGTAGACAGTCTAACCAGTTAGGAGTCGTCTAGGCCTGGGTCAACCATAGTATAGGCTTGTTTTTGAATTTTTCTTTTACAATTATTGTGATAAAATGGAATATAACCAAAAATTTTCCAATCAAATGAATCTATTTTTCATCCCAACCTCATTTGACTTGGATAACTCCAACCCAGCTGTATATAACATGAACTAACCATATAGGCTGGATTGGCTTGTCCGACTTAATATGACCCATACTCCCAACTCTATGATCAAAATTTTCAAAAATTTTCATTCTTCGTAGAATCCATGGGGATTCACCTCCCCCAAGTTAAATTGTTAATCACCTTGTTCACCAACTTCTTTCCCATATTTTGCTTCACAGACTCTTTTTTTTGAACCACCAATTGAAGAAAAATCAAAGTTACAAAAGAGTATGGAAGCCATGTTAGAGGCCCAAAATAATTTGAAAATATAACGGCCTCATCATATCGACAGAATTTTCAAAATCCATATAGTTCTTTTCTAGAACCACTAAAAGAAAAATCATTATTGGAAAAGACTAAGAAACTTTTGCAGGAGTCCGAGAGACAATTTTAAAACATTTTCGAGTTCCAATGTTCACCAAAATTTCAGGATTCATACTTTCCCTTTCCATACCTATCTCCCCAAGAAGAAATATCCGACTTGAAAAAGAGTATAGAATGCTTGCAGGACATGATGCAAAACCATGAAAATTTTGTCTCCTAGTCTATCAATAAGTTAGAATCAAAAGAGAGTCAATTAGCCAACTCTATAGGAATGAGGAAACTCTCTCTTATCAATTATTGGTCAATTCTGATATCTTCAACTCTATTGATATGACCTAAGAATTATGTCATTTTGTAAATCAAAATTCAATGTCATCATACTAACTGTTGAGACATATATATTGCATAATTGTTACTGCATTCCTACATTTATTCTGTAATAATTCCTACAACTCTCTTGTTTTAATATCTAAATTCATGCATGATATAATAGAGAGAAGATAAGTACATATCCTAACCAAATAAATCAGATTCTTGAGAAGATTTAAATCATCAACTGAATATAAAGCAAACCAATAAGGATCGATAAGGATCTAGAAGCCATATTATCTGAAAACTGGATATATCAGAGAAGATAATCCTATCAAACTGTAAAAGTAAAATGTATTTTTTGAAGACCCAATCAGTTTCGTTGAAGATAAATGGATAAAGAGAAGATCAACGGACGAGATGAAGCAACCATATTTAGAGATAAGGAGGAACTTCAAATAAATTTAGAGTTCTAAATCAATTTAGATTCGGATTCAGACTGAACACATTTTAATATTTTAATCATAACCTGCGCTACTGAAACTCAAATCTAATGATTCATGATGATCCATAAAGAAGACATAAAGGGCTACAATTCTTATGTTGATCACTATTTTAATTCTATAATTTGATAAGTAATATTTAGCAATCAATATGCCAAAAGCTGCAGAATAATTCAGAATTGAATTTTCATATTAAATTCTGTATAAATCAAATCAAGTTTGGAGATAAGGGGATTCAAATTCAAAAATAGCTTGCTCCTCAAGTCAAGAGAAAGGATATTATCTTAATATCCAGAGTTTTAAATTTAAGTTCTGAAGATATATCTCTTGATGGGTACACAGCTTCTACCAGGAGTCTATCAACTATTTAAATAGAGAGACAGAGCATAGGAAGAAGGGATCACATCTCCTCAGCATAACTCTCGAGGGGAGTTTTATGGTTAGATTCTTCTTTGTTCATTATAGTTTTCAATTTGAGAGAGTGAATTGTAAAGAGAAGACGGAGTGCTTGTAATTGATGGTGATAGCTTCATTAAAGGTTCTTCTGTAATTTTCAATTTAGCTCTTTTTATTTTACTTGCTTCAAATGCTTTATTTGCTTTTATTTGCTTCCTTTATGTTTTCTTTTAATCATGCCTCCTTTAACCTTGGATTAGGGAGAGTTTCATGACAGATAAGAGAGGAAGAATTATCTTTAGAGTGACACTAGATAAATTCTTTCTTAAAGATAGTTATATTGAGAGTGACAGCCAATGGAACTATTCCACGTCTTATTATCGTTACTCAACTTAATTGATCGCTTGATTTCTTTTAATTACTCCAAGGTATGTTCTTTCTTTTTTTATTTCCTTTCTTTTTAACTTAGTAATCTAAACAGCAAACCCATCTTCTTCTTTAGATTTCTTTTAACTTAGATTAGCTTTAACTATCTTTATTTTTTTTAAACTGAGAAGAGAACTTTTTTATAAAATTAAAAGAAGAAACATACTTAATTGCTTCTACCACAGTCCCTCCCTGTGGATCATGACCCGTTAGCCCAAAGCAACATAGTAGCATCGAGGGCCTAGCATTGTTCCTAAACTCTGTATTTTTCTGTGCAGGTTTGGGTCGATCACCAACATGAACTTGACCAAAATCAAATCCTTGATATTTTAGCAAGTTATCTATTTTCTAAAATTGAACTCGAGGATGAATGTGAATCTGAGTCTCAATTTAGCGATTCGAGTCCAATCCTTGAATCAATATCGACACCTATAGTGTTACCAAAATTAAGTAACGTTCTTGAGTAAGTTTTGATTCTCATAATTTCTGAACTTGAATCAATCATTTCACTCATTCATATTCCTTTTGTGAACGAAAATTAAGATTCAATTTTATTACATCGATTTGAACTTGCCCAAAATTTTGAAAACCACCTTGATAGTTTGGGAAGTTATTCTTTACTTGAAATTGAACTGATGCAAAGATGTGATCCTGATCCACAAGTTGGTAATTTTATTTCACTTTTTGATTTAATAATGACTCCAGTATCTTTACGAGATTTTTTTCATATTTCAGAGTTAACATTGAATTCTATACCAGTACACCGTAAAGTTGAATCACTAATATTTTATGATTACATTTTGTTAATGGGGCATGTGTTTGGACCCCAATTTTTAACCAAGTTCGACTCCAATTTCTAAATCTTGACTTGATCAAAGTCAGTTTCCTGAGTCGATATTCGTTCCTGTTCCTTTCAAGCCCAAATCAATTATCTTCCATAATCCCACTTCATTGTTGGACAACGATGTTGAACATAATGACTCTGAGATTTTTTTTGAAAATTGGTCATTTGAGGGGGATAGTTTTTTCAATAAGATCATACATTTCTACAGTATTCTAATGGGTTATATTAGAGAGGTCACTGGTGGGTTCTTTTGAACCCCATAATCTTTAAATTGGGTCGCATTTTATGGGCCAATTAGACCGCCACCGGAATCACCACCATGAGGTAATATTTTTCTTCCCTATTTGTTTCATGCACATACACATTCACGATGCATTGAGGACAATGCACGAGATAAGTATGGGGGAGGGTTTACTAACATAGTTTGGGGGAGGATTTGCTGACATACTTTGTTTTAAATTTTCTTTCTTTTACACTTCTTTTTAGGAAATGTTTAGATTTTTCTTTTGTATAGAAGCCTTTTTCTTTTCTTTTTGCAAAACCTTTTGAAATAAGATAATTTTAAGAAAGTTAAAATTATCTTAGGAATTAGGAAGACTGAAAATTATGAATTCTTAAACCGAGTCAAAATAATAGATCTTATTTAAATTTTAGGATAACAAAGTAAGATTGGAAAGATAATTTGATCTTGAATATTTTGCCTCAGATATATATGCACTTCACACTTACCAATTTTTTGGGATTGAAACAAAGACTTAAAATGTCATAAAAATAAAAATAATAACCACTTTTAAAACTAGGTAATTATGCCTTAGGAAGCATGATCATTCACGCCTAAAATGGTGGACAAAAACTAATAATCATCCTTAGTTTTGTGGCCTTGTTTACTCGAATTTTGATTGGTCACTGATATTGCATATTCATTGTTACATTCCTGTATTTTATTTTAAATAAACTCTACTAATTAATTATTTTTACCATTTAAATTGTGCATGCCTTTACCAAGGGAAAAAGGAAGAGCAAATAAGCCCAAGAGCCATATAAATTCTGATGTAATTCAGAATTAATTCAAATCAAGGATCAGGACAAATCATGGCAAATCAAAAAAGATAAAACCAATTGAAAAATCAGTTAAAATGGATCTTTTCAAATCAAGTTGGTTAGAGCTAAAGATCAAAGGGGAATTGTCGAAATTAGAAGATTAAATAGAAAATCCAATTAGAAAAAGGAAAAAGGGACAAAATCTTATGACTCCTCCCCCTGGATGTGGCCAGTTGGCTACATCCAAACCATGAATCTGCAGCCAAGTAGATGGATAAGGGGGAGCATTTGCTCCCATATCTTCAGAAACTCTCCCCCTTTTGGTTTTTTCCTATAAATATTGGGATTTCTATGGCCACAGAGAACAACATTTTCAATTAAAGGAGATGAGCTAATTTTAATGTTACCTATGCTGATAATTTTCTCTTTGGAATCATCTCCGAAGGTGACGATGCCACCTTCATGGTACCTTGATAGGGTTGCAAAATTGTTGATATCCCAAGTCATATGCCTTGAGCAACCACTATCCAGATACCACTGTTCCCTACGTTTTGGAGCCTTGATGTACGCCTACATCAAGTAACGAATTCGATGATTTTGGTACCCAAATTTTCATTGGTCTTATAGTTAGCTTTTTGAACCCAAATATGATCATGATAAGCATTTATTCTATCAAAATAAAATTTGGCTAAGTGACCCTTTCGGCCACAATACGTGCATGAATAAACTCTACCAAATATAAAAGCATGATGGGAGGGTGGGCTGTGAACATGCTTGGTGTGTGTAGTATGTTTAACGTGATGTGTATATATATGTTGTGATTTAGGAGTGGGGGAATATGTAGTATGATGAGCATGTATAGTATGAACATGTTTCTTTAGAGTATGTTTCTTAAGAAACATTGCCTTCAATCTAGCTTTATCAAACTCACATTTCTTTAACACATCTCTTAAAGAGTTAATTTTATCTTTTAAAATAGAAATCTCATTTTTATCAATTAATGAAAATTTTACTTTACATGAAATTTTATATGCATCAAAATGTTTTTGTATGGATATGAGTGTGTAAGATAAATCATCTTGTTCTTTTGAAAGTACAACAATTTTATTTTGAAGAGTTTCATTTTTTTCAATTTTAAATACTTCTTTTTAAGGAAATCATAGTTATTAGACAACTCTTCAAAAGCCTCACCCAATTCCTCCATTCTTAATTCACTATCATCAAGTGAGAGTTCGAATGTTACCTTAGGTGTGTTATCATTAGCCATGAAACACACAACTACCCTATCCTCATCTTCATCAGTTTCACTCTTCGAGTCCCAAGTGGATTTGAGAGCCTTCTTTTTGTAAGTCTTCTTGGAGGTTCATGGTTTGCTCTTGGTCTCCAGACAATTCGAACCATGTGGCCCGGCTTCCGATAAGTGAAACATATGACCTTGACATCTTTCCCTTACCATCTTCTTCTATTGTTAAACTTGGCCTTGTTGTACATCCTCCTTAAATTTTTCACTAGGAGGGAGAATTCTTCATCATCATCATCGGAGATGGTGGGAGTGGATTTGAAAGCAATCACCTTCTTCTTTTGTGGTGCCATTTCTTCCCTTGTCTTCCTCTCCATTTTATGGGTCTTAAGGTTTTCTATAACACCGATGAGCTCCATCTTTTCTTTGTTACTTAGCTCCTTCAATCTAGTAGCCTTGACTTCCCATGAGGGCGGAAGTGCACAAATGACCTTCCTAAATTTTTGACCATTGTCAATGGCATCACCTAAAGAAGTAGGACCATTAGTTGTTTTAGTAAATCTTGTTACCATGTCATCAATGGTGTTATTATCATGCATGGTGAATTTTCATATCGGAAACGGAAGAGATCAATTTTTGCTCTCTTGACTTGTGACATTCCTTCGTGTGTGATTACTAGGTGTGTTTAAATCTCATAGGCGGGCTTGTAATAAATCACACTAGCAATATCGTCATTGTTCAAAGCTTGAAGTAAGGCATAGTGAGCCTTAGCATTTGCATCAAACTCCTCAGTGGCAATGCCAGACCAAGTGTCCTGATCACAAATGGGTATACTAAAGGGTTTAGTCACTTTTTTTGCAACTTGGCTTCCTAAAGACTGTAAAAATACGGTCATCTTAACCTTCCATATAGGAAGTTAAGGCCATCAAACTCGGATGGGTCTTAATAACTTCGGCCATTTTTACTATAGTGGATAAAAATGAAATTGTGAATGAAGTGATTAGCAAATAGGATCTCTCTAAGGTGGTTAAATGAAAATCTAGAGACCAAGGCTCTGATACCAATTGAAGTACACCTAGAGGGAGGGTGATTAGGTTTTTTGTTAATCAAATGGAATTTTAAAACTACTTATGATGAATTATATAAACGGTCACTCAAAACAAGAATTGAAGCCCAATTCCCCATGAAAGGCTCTTGAACTTTTTCTCTTTGCTTCTTCTAAATAATGAGTTGAGGTGATCAATGGCCTCCTTATTGAGATGAGTACTAACCAATAGTGAAAGCGATGGATGATATGCATCCAAGCAATGATTTTAAGCTATATTAACAGCCACACAAGTATGAAAAGTAAAAAGCAATAGACAATAAGACAGAAGCAAATGCAAACACAAAGGATTTGTTCCGAGGTTTGAGCCACCGCACTTCGTCCCCGCCTTCACCACTATGAAGGATTTCGCTATCCTCTAAGGGATCTTCCACAAAGAGACCTTATACAAAGGAATTACAACTTGATCTGCACAAGACTGGAGTACACAACTTCACCAACTCAACCCTCTACATAAGACGTAGCACAAAGCAAATTGAGGTTACAAAGCTCTTGATGATCCAACAAGATCACAAACACTCTCTCTTACAACTTCCTATAGAGTAGAATATGAAGTGTAGCTCAAGAAGTTAAGTGAGAGATGAAATTCAGTTAGAAAGAATAGAAGAGCTTTAAAATCAACTAAAAATAACTTTGGAAAGAAAGAACTTGAAGATTGGAAGTTAGAAAAACTTCTCTCTTTTGAAATAAACTTGAAAACTTGTAAATTTGTGTTATCTTCTTGTATCAAATCCAAAACCAATGACCAATATATATAGACAATAGATAAATATCATTTGTTAATCATACCAGATCATTTGGGGTGTGTTCAGTTGGAATTCACTAAAAACAAAAAAGATCTAAAAACTAGCCGTTATAGCCAACTGGTAGGCTGTCGATCAACCGGCCGGTCGACCGCTAGCTCATCCAGAAAAGAGTCATTGGCTCCAGTCAGCCGGGCTGGTCAATCTCCCTCCATATCAAAATGGAAAAACAAAAGGTCGGTCGACCGACCCTAACCGAGACTTTGGTCTCTCAGTCGGTCGACCGATCGGGTTAGCGGTGACTAGTTGACCCTTGCGGTTGACCGGTTGGTTGACCGACAATGTGTACAAACATGCACGCCCCTACGCCAAAGGCCCAGTCGACTGGGCGGTTGACCGTTTTGACCTGAAATGGGTACCGGTCGACCGACTGTCGACCGGCCTGGTTGATCGACGGTCGACCGACTTGGCCTGAAACACCTTTCTTTAAAAGAATAAAACTCCTTGATTTCTTAGAACCTTGAAACATACTTAAATACTTGAACTTGATTAGTACTAAATAGCCACATATGTTTTATTATCATCAAAACCATAAAACCGGGTGATTGTAACCTTGGGCCAACATAGCTCCGCTGAGAGCTAACTCCTAGCTTCGCTTGAATCTTGGCTTAACTTCGCTGAGCGCTAACTTCTAGCTTCGCCTGAAGCTTGGCAAAGCTCCATTGAGAGAAAAATTCTAGCTTCTTCTGAAGCTCTAGCATCGATACAAGCAAGGCTCCAGGTCATTAATTGACCATTTCAAATCCTTGCTGGATTTAAGGTAATCACCCACAAGTTAGTGGGGGTTAATAGGTAGTTACATACATGATCCCTCATTAAGAGGAGACAATTAAGGGGTTTATAACTCTTCAAAGCCAACTGACAGGCTAGCCTCGCATGAGGCTAAGCTAGCCTCGTCAGAGGCTGTTTTAGCCTCGGCTATGGCTGATCTAGCCTCACCAAAGGCTATTTAGCCTTGCCAAATTGGCATAACAGCTGCATTAACAGCTGTTCGCTAATTTTTAGGGACCACTACCTCTCATTGAGCCAATAAAAATCCCATTAGCAGGCTAGGTAATTGCCAGAAATAATGTTAAATTAAAGAGGTAAAAGGATGTTATTTGAATGTTGGTTAAATCTCTGCCTTTCATAATTTATCCATAGTAGTAAGGGCTATACGGGTCAAATCTATAGGGTGGAATGTGATAGAAGCTTTTCGGTATCTCCTTAAATACTAAACTGGTTTAAGTATTCTTCTAAGAAAAAGAACTCTATCGTTAAGTGTTAAAAATATAAAGCAGAATATGAAATTTGGAGAGTAATCTAGGGTTTTAGAAAAGGGTTAAAGTAATATGACCTACTAATTATATACCACCACTAACTTACTAGCCTATGCAAGAATTTACTTCACTTTAGATCATAAAAGTTAGATTTTAGCGTTGCCTTCAATTCAAACTAGATACATAGGATAAAAACTAAATCCTATTTGAAATAATCACTAATCAAGACCTAACATTAAACTATCAAAGCCTTTTATGTATACAATAAGAAGAATAAATAAGATTCAACATTAAACTATCAAAGCTATCTAAGTATAGAATAAGAAAAACCATTGAAAAGTATTAACATATATGGATTTAACTAGTCCTCATCATTGCCTTCAAGAACTTTAATTAATTCAAGGGTTAAGCATACATATGATCCAATCAGTTTATTCTACCCTAGAATTAGAAGTAGTGGTGGAGAGATTAGTAAGTCATGAAAAAGAATTAGCTATTCATGATGAAAACTAATGAAACGTGGCAGATGAGAAAGTAAGTAAATAAAGATAAATTAGAAAGAAAAATCTTGTTATTGATGCTGTCACCTTTAATTACAAAGAGCCTCCTTCTTCTTCATAAAGCTTGAAGTAGAAGTAGAATTAGAAGTAGAACTTGAATCTAAAATATAAAAATTATAAAAGAAATCTGGAGAAGAGACTAAAAGAAAAATACTAAGTTATGATCTCTGATGTGGAGATGCTTGTTAATGAGTGATTTTAGATCTTTAAATAGGCCTTAAATCTAATCACAAGAGGATACAAATTAGAAGGTTTTCTAATTCACTAGTGAATTCAGTCCTACAGCAAGTCGGCGTGTTGTTTGCTACATATGACTCATCAGACGGCTGAATTGAACAGAGCAGTTAACATAAGAATTATAGCTCTTCTAGTCCTTTTTCTGTAGCATCTTAAATCATCGGATGGGAATATCTTAGCAAACGTTATGATCTGAATACTAAAAGTTATACAGTCTAAATCCGAGTCTGAATTGATTTTGAACTCAATTTAATTTAAATTTTCCTCCTTATTCCTATTAGAATTACCTTTATCCCCTTCATTTTCTAGGATTTATCTTCTGAATTTGAACTTGAATTTAGGAGATGAAGATTAATCCTTTCCGCCTTTGGATTTAATTTAATTTAAAATTCAACTTTAGATAGGATTAGAGATAAAATGAAGCTTCTTGTATCTTTATCCTCTCATTTAAGTGACTACACACCATAATCAATAAAGGGGTTAATAGCATTAATAAATAAAGGAATGATCAAGGATATATGTGTAAAAGTGATGATAAAATGCAATTTTGGAGTACAATCACACCCCCACACCTATCTTTTGATCGTTCTCGAGCAAAACCAAATGTTAGAAACTAATTTAATCTAACCTAACTCACTATTGTAGGAATCACGGTTGCACTTATCACGTGCAATAAGTCGTTAAACTCTAGGTTACCCTAGTGGATGAGTATTATCTCATGAAGGTTTTCAATGAATTACACCCACAAATTTATAAAGAAAGAAAAACAAAATATTAGTATTTTTGAAATTCATTTTTGAAAGAGAAGAATGTTTGAAATAATTTTTTTAGCAAATCATGTAATCTATAAGTCTTAAGAATATCAAATTATTCATTCTTATACTTAGTCTCAATGAAAAAATTTATTATCAATTTAGGTTAGAATTAAAACTGAATTTCTCACTTAGTCTACTATTTTACTCTAAGTCCACACACACACACACACACACATATAACTTTTTTTTTGCCGAAGTTCGAATTACTACCACTTCATTGCCCATTAAGAACTTCTTTTTTCCTTTTTTTAATATGTATAACTCATTTAATTTTCTTTTGTGTACGTATCAAGGCTTCTTGAGGCCCTAATACCTAATTAGTTGATTATTAGATGAGTTAATATATATATGATATATTTTTTTTAATTTTTTTCAAACTTATCTAATTATCTTTCACGTAAGTACCAAGTCTTTCTTAGGCCAAAAGCACCTAGCTAATCAATAATTAGATTTGTTTATTTTATATATTTTTTTTCTAAGACACAAAAGTCTTTGTTTTGAAACCAAGTGTGTAAGTGTATAAAGCAAGCATATTTTATAAAGGTACAAATATCAAGACTAAATTACTTTTTCAATTTTTCCTTCTAAACTTAAAAATCAAATAAATAATCTTATTTTGACCAAGTGTTAAGAAATCCTAATTATGATTTTTCGATTCCTTAAAATTAACTTAACTTCTTTAAAAATAAATCAAAATATTGTTTTCTTTTTCAAAAGTTTTTAAAAGAAAAAAATTGTTAGTAAACCTATCTATGTTAGTATGTTAGTAAATCCTCCCCCACACCTATCTTATACATTGTTCTCAATGCATGAAATAATTATAAAAGAGGTACACCTATAGATATATTTAGGTCTATTCCCTCTAGCTCGTTTTCCATCATTCCAATGTATCCTCTGTTGGAACTTGTTTTGATGAAGACTTTTGTGAAGCATTTCATTTGGAGCTCTAACACACGACGAATCAAGAGTTCTTCATTATCAAGATGTTCCAAAGAGAGTTGATATGATGTGGTTTGTAATTATGAAATAGCATGTCAAAAGCCTTGATGCGCACACACATATCATGTCTATATAGTCGACTTATAACTCCTTATAGTCGACTAATCCACTTGGTAGTCGACTAACCCAAACCCCCTAGTCGACTAGTCATGTGTCCAAAAGAAACCCAACTCTCTGTTTGTCCATTAGTCGACTTGACAGACAAACCTAGTCGACTAATAGACCTTGTAGTCGACTAACCATATTCCCCTAGTCGACTAATCCATGATCCAGTCGACTTATAAGAAGTTGCAGTCGACTTGATTCAGTTAACCAGAAAACTGTCACTCGAACTTATCTTGACCTAGTCGACTTATACTCAAACCTAGTCAACTAACCTTTGGAAAATTGCCTAATATGGTCGACTAACTCAAATGGCAAGTCAACTATAAGTAGTTTCTGACTGTTGGACATTTTCTGTTATCTGGTCTTTTGTATAACGTTTTCCAACATTTCAATCTTTTGAATTGCACCTGTAACTATCCTAACTTACCCTAGAGTGCAGCTATAAATAGGGTGGTTAATCCTAAGGCCAAATATCAATCCTAATCTTCAGTTTTCTAAGATCAAAAATTCTACCAATCCTGAAAACTGTTCCGACTTCAGTTCTTCACCAAATTCTGATTCTCTAGTGAAGTTCTCTGAAGTTTTTCTCCTATACTAGACCTTGTCTACGTTCATACACAATACCAAGGCTTATAAGAAAGTGTTGTAATACTCAAAGCAATCATTGTACACGGGTGTCTTCTTGGTGTAGAAGCAGTTGTATAAGGTGGAGTTTGTTCTCTTGGTGGAAGAGAAGGTGTACACATTTGGCATAGGGGATTTGTCAAGTGGTGTGCATGGTTGTGATTTTGGGTGTACAAAATTAAGGATAAAGAAAAATCTCAAGCGGGTGGCTTGGGGACTGGATGTAGGTCACGAGGACCGAACCAGGATAAATTTCTCGTATTTGCGTTTGTCTAAACTTTTCTGAGATTTGATTTCCTTTTTGCAAGTTTATTTATTTGTTTAACTTAATCCTTCTTTGTTTAGTATTTGTGTTGACTTTATATTTTAGATCCATTAGTGCCAACAGAAAAAGTTCCGCAATTGGCATCATATCTCGGGACCAACAATTGGTATCAGAGCGAGGTCCTACAATTGGTATCAGAGCAAGGTCTCACATTTGGTAACCGGCATACAAGCCCTGCATACCTAGTAAACAACAAGGATGGCCACGGAGTTTTCAGCATCCCAATTCAAAGAAGGACATTCTACACAACGTCCACCGCTATTTGACGGATCCAACTACAACTATTGGAAGTGTAGAATGAAGATCTACTTGCAATCGCTCAACTACGAACTATGGAACATCGTTGAAGCATCGTACACCAAACCAACAACCAACTACAGCGCTTGGAGTGATGATCAAAAGAAGAATGCGAACCTTGACGCCAAAGCGATAAATGCCTTGTTCTGTGCATTAACCAAAGAAGAGTTCAACAGAGTGTCAACAACCACTTCTGCACATCAAATGTGGCATACTCTTCAGGTAACACACGAAGGCACAAGTAAAGTTAAAGAATCTAAAAAATCTGTTCTTGTCCACAGGTTTGAATTATTCAAAATGGAGGAGAATGAAACCATATTCGAAATGGTTACAAGATTCACCGACATTACCAATTCATTAGCATCCCTTGGAAAGGACTACACCCAAGTTGAAAGAGTTCGTAAGATCCTTTGTGCACTCACACCAGAATGGGAGAAGAAGACAACCGCAATTGAAGAAGCGAATGATCTCTCAACTATGACATTAGAAAACCTAATCGGTAATCTAATGGCATATGAAGTGCAGTTAGAAGAAAGAAAGAAGGATGAACGACAACACCACTCAAAGAAGAAAGACTTGCCTTCCATGCATCCTCCGACACGGACGATTCAAATGACGATGAAGAGGAGATGGCAATGCTTTCAAAGAAATTCAGGAGATTCCTAAAGCAAGGTAAATTTAAATGCTTTAATTGCAATAAACCAGGTCATATGAAGATGGATTGCCCATTGCTCAAAAATAAAGGTAAAATCAAGAGCAAAAAGTTCAGAAAGAAGAAAAACTATGAAGCCTCATGGGAGAACAGTGATTCCTCATCTTTTGACGAAGAAGAATCCACTGAACGTGTCAACCTATGTTACATGGCCATAGAAGATGATGAGGTATCATTTACTGAACTTTTTGATGCATTTCATGAATTGTTTAATGATCTAAAGTATGAAAAACTGAAAAATAAATTTTTATCAAAAGAAAATGAAAAACTGTTAAATGAAAATTCATGTTATGCTTTACAAGTATCTTCTATAAATTCTCAACAAGATGAGTTTGAAAAAGTCATATCATCTTTGAAAAATGATAATGAGAAGTTTATAAAAGAGAACATTTTTCTTAAAAAGGAAACTGAATCTTTGAATAAAAGGATTTCTATTTTAGATAAAGATATTTCAGTTTTCAAAAAGAAATATGAAGATATTTTGCAAAATGTGACTAAGTTCAATCAAGGAAAAGAAAAATTGAATGATTTATTATCTTTTCAGAAGTTGTCACATAATAATTATGGTATTGGATATATTGAAAATTCTTCATATTGTAGTAATCCATATAGTTCTTTTGTAAAAAGAAAGTCTAAGAAAAATAAGTTTATATGGATTCCTAAGAATTTAAGTATTCATGATAAAAATGCCTATATTGCATCATACATTCATGATATATGTGATTCATGCAATTATGTGTATACTAACAGGTGGAAACCAAATTCTAAATGAATTTGGACTCCTAAAGGTTAATATGTTCTTTTATGTTTGGTACCATCTAACGTTTATTTTGCAGGTACCATAAAAAAGTTGATAAGAACATATATATATATATATATATATATATATATATATATAATATATATATATATTTAATGATATATTTGTTTCAGGGGGAGAACAAAATATTTCTATATTTGTTATAACCCAATTTCTGCAGGGGGAGGAAATATAACATATTTTCTGCAGGGGGAGTACTTGTGCACACAAAGCGTCATCATCAAAAAGGGGGAGAATGTTGGAACTTGTTTTGATGAAGACTTTTGTGAAGCATTTCATTTGGAGCTCTAACACACGACGAATCAAGAGTTCTTCATGATCAAGATGTCCCAAAGAGAGTTGATATGATGTGGTTTGTAATTATGAAATAGCATGTCAAAAGTCTTGATGCACACACACATATCATGTCTATATAGTCGACTTATAACTCCTTATAGTCGACTAATCCACTTGGTAGTCGACTAACCCAAACCCCCTAGTCGACTAGTCATGTGTCCAAAAGAAACCCAACTCTCTGTTTGTCCATTAGTCGACTTGACAGACAAACCTAGTCGACTAATAGACATTGTAGTCGACTAACCATATTCCCATAGTCGACTAATCCATGATCCAGTCAACTTATAAGAAGTTGCAGTCGACTTGATTCAGTTAACCAGAAAACTGTCACTCAAACTTATCTTGACCTAGTCGACTTATACTCAAACCTAGTCGACTAACCTTTGGAAAATTGCCTAATATAGTCGACTAACTCAAATGGCAAGTCGACTATAGGTAGTTTCTAACTGTTGGACAGTTTCTGTTATCTGGTCTTTTGTGCAACGTTTTCCAACGTTTCAATCTTTTAAATTGCACCTGTAACTACCCTAACTTACCCTAGAGTGCAGCTATAAATAGGGTGGTTAATCCTAAGGCCAAATATCAATCCTAATCTTCAGTTTTCTAAGATCAAAAATTCTACCAATCCTGAAAACTGTTCCGACTTCAGTTCTTCACCAAATTCTGATTCTCTAGTGAAGTTCTCTGAAGTTTTTCTCCTATACTAGACCTTGTCTACGTTTATATACAATACCAAGGCTTATAGGAAAGTGTTGTAATACTCAAAGCAATCATTGTACACGGGTGTCTTCTTGGTGTAGAAGCAGTTGTATAAGGTGGAGTTTGTTCTCTTGGTGGAAGAGAAGGTGTACACATTTGGCATAGGGGATTTGTCAAGTGGTGTGCATGGTTGTGATTTTGGGTGTACAAAATCAAGGATAAAGGAAAATCTCAAGCGGGTGGCTTGGGGACTGGATGTAGGTCACGAGGACCGAACCAGGATAAATCTCTCGTGTTTGCGTTTGTCTAAACTTTTCTGAGATTTGATTTCCTTTTTGCAAGTTTATTTATTTGCTTAACTTAATCATTCTTTGTTTAGTATTTTTGTTGACTTTGTATTTTAGATCCATTAGTGCCACCAGAAAGAGTTCCGCAATTGGCATCATATCTCGGGACCAACATCCTCTTTAGTGATGAAATTAAAGAGGCCAATCTTTTTATTATTTTAGCTCTCATCCTCTCCAACTTGTGCATCACTTTTCTCTTTCTTCTTCTCTTTTTCTCTCCACTACTCTTTACAAATTCATCCTCATTATCACAAAACATTATTGGTACAACATGAATACCTAAAAATATGAGCTCATCCTCATGCATCTCCTCAAAACTTGAATTAGTTATATATTTTGGAGGTATGTAACTAACCAAGGTATCCCTAATTGAATCATCCAAACAGTTAAGTTCATCTTCAAAAAGGCTTTTAAAACTTTGGTCAATTTGAGGTTCTTGATAATTACACCAAATTATAGGATAGGATATAAAACATGATAGAGTAGGGTGGGGATAGTCATGATAATTTGTAAAAGAGGTTGATAGATGGAAAGATGGTCTTGACCTATCAATTAAATTGTACCCAAATAAATTTGGATAGGCCACGGGGAACTTTTTTATGATTTTTATGAAAAATAAAGAATAAAATTAACCAATTAGTAAATAAAAAAATATAGTTTCCTCCCCAACAACGGCGCCAAAATTTGATTGCCAAACACAGATAAATTAAAGAGTTAAAAGGATGTTACTTGAATGTCGGTTAAATCTGTCTTTCAAAATTTATCCAGCAGTAAGGGCTATGCGGATCGAATCCACAGGGAGGAATGCGATAGAAACTTTTCGGTATCTCCTTAAACACTAACTGGTTAACTATTCTTCTAAGAAAAAGAACTCAATTGATAAGTATTAAAAATATAAAGAAGAACTAAAATTTGGAGAGTAATCTAGAGTTTTAGAAAAGTGTTAAAGAAATATGAACTACTAATTATCTACCACCACTAATTGACTAACCTATGCAACAGTTTACTTCACTTTAGATCATATAAGCTAGATCTTAGAGTTGCTTTCAATTCAAACAATACATAAGATAAAAACTAAATGCTATTTGAAATAATCACTAATTAAGATCTAACATTAAACTATCAAAGCCTTCTAAGTATAGAATAAGAAGAATAAGTAAGATTCAACATTAAACTATCAAAGCTATCTAAGTATAGGATAAGAAAAATCATTGAAAAGTATTAACATATATGGATTAACTAGTCATTATCATGTGCCTTCAAGCACCTTAATTAATTCAAGGATTAAGCACGCATATAATCCAATCAGTTTATTCTAACCTAGAGTTAGAAGTAGTGGTGGAAAGATTAGTAAGTCATGAAAAAAGATTAGCTATTCATGACGAAAACTAAAAAAAGCGTGGTAGATGAGAAAGCAAGTAAATAAAGTAAATAAAGCTAAATCAGAAAGAAAAAGTTTATTATTGATGTTGTCACCTTCAATCATAAAGAGCCTCCTTCTTCTTTATAAAGCTTGAAGTAAAAGTAGAACTTGGATCTAAAATATAAAAATTACAAAAGAAATTTGGAGAAGAGATTAAAAGAAAAATCCTAAGTTATGATCTCTGATGTGGAGATACTTGATAATGAGAGATTTTAGTTCTTTAAGCAGGTCTCAAATCTAATAACAATAGGTTACAAATTAGAAGGTTTCCTAATTCAATAGGGAATTCAGTCCTGTAGTAAGCTGGCGTGTTGTTTGCTAAAAATGACCTGCAGATGGCTGAATTGGATAGAGTAGTAAATATAATAATTATAGCTCTTCCCATCCTCTTTCTGTAGCATCTTGAATCATCAGATTTGAATATCTGTAGCAAAAGTTATGATCTGAATACTAAAAATTGTACAGTCTAAATCCGAGTCTGAATTGATTTTGAACTCCCTTTAATTTGAATTTCTTCCTTATCTCTATTAGGATTACCTTTATCCTCTTCATCTTCTAGGACTTTATCTTTTAAATTTGAACTTGAAATTAGGAGATGAAGATTAATCCTTTCCTCTTTTGGATTCAATTTAATTTAAAATCCAAGTTTAGATAGGGTTAGGGATCAAATGAAGCTTCTTGTATCTTTATCCTCTCATTTAAGTAACTATACACCATAATCAAAAAAGGGTTAATTGCATTGATTAAAAAGGAATGATCAAGGATATATGTGTAAAAGTGATGATAATAATGCAATTTTGGAGTACAATCACTAGGCTTAGTGGAGAGAAAATTAAAAGAGCACAAAGGTTGACATTTTCAAGAAAGAAAGAGAGATCTTTCTCTTCAAGAACTTACATTCTTCTTCAAGTAAAAGCTTCTTATACAAGTTCACTAATCTTAGTTCTTTGAACTAATTACTGGGTTATAACACCCTAGTTTTTCTAAACTAATCCAAACTTCTCCTCAGCATCAAGGGAATTCTCGAACCAAGTGAGAAGAAATTCTCAGGCAGTAGCGCTCAAGACTGATTGCTCATGTGGTAAAAGGGATAAAGTGATCGCGCGCTGATCAGACTCCTACCGACACACTTTCCCAAAACTCTAGAAGGGAATTCTCATAATTTTCTTTCTTTTTACTTGTAATTTTCTCTTTGAATCTTTTTTGTAAGCTCCCCCCTTTCTTTAAACAGATGGAAAATAGTAAGCATTTAGAAGCTTGACTCCAACTCATTCATATGGTGTAGCCAAATGTTTTCTACAATTAGATTTAAGGTAAGCTAACATTTTTATTGGAGCCTATAGATTGTTATCAAAATAAGTGGGGTAGAGTAGACTACTCTTAATATGATGATCGCCTACGTGAGTGAAGAGCCTGGATGACTCTTTGGAAGTCTCTATGGATGTTGTGATTCCCTAAGCACACATTCTGAAATTAAGAATGTCCATGTCCAAAATGGACACAAATGAGAACTAAAATTGATTTTGAAAAGTTACTGCGTGAGGCCTGTTAACTTGTCTTACATAAATAGTCGACAGTTCAAGACCTAGTTCATTGATTGGCTTGTAAGTCCGATAATACTCTCACTACAGAAGGTTCAAAACTTAGTTCACCTATCTTGATGTTGTTTCTTTGTTAAAGTGACTTTCACTATAGAGTCAGTTTTATAGTGTGTCTATTTTCTTGAATCTTCATTTATTGTGGGTGATTGTTGTGAAATAAAGAATTTCAAGTGAATTTTAGGTTGAATTTAGGCATAATCCATTACTAGAAACGCATGGGTGATTGTTGGAATTTGTTCTCCTGCCATTGAAGAAAAACGTGGTATATTCACATGTTCAATTCCGTTCGCAAATGAATCAGATATTCAACTCAGAAGTTGACCTAATTCAATAGCTAAAAGAAACTAAAAAGAGTAAAAACTCTTTAGTCCTACATTAAAAGTGGTGTGAAAAGCTGAATGGCTTAAATATGAAAAGTTGAGAGCTAAAGGCGTGCCCTTAGGGTACTTGGAGTTTCTACGCGCGTTTGGGGGGAAACCATGCCCACACGCGTGAGGGCCGCTGCCACCCTCCCCTCCCCGTTCTGACCCGGCATCGGCGTCGATGCGTGTGCGGGTGGTGCGGGTCGCTCAGCGTAGCCCTTTTTGGACAGGGCTACAGGTGTGCAAATGCGGATGCGGGTTGACCTGTCACCTAATTCGGGCAGGTGTGAACACGCACAGCATACCTGAACCGAGTACCTCTCCCACCCGCTTCATATTGAAGCTGGCGCACGGGGACAGTTAACGGCCATCAGCTGCAGAATGGCTCGGACATAAAACCGTTCGGATGGTTCTGTCGAACTGTTGCAACGACTCTGCTTGAGCCATTGCAGCCGCCCAGAAACCACTCCATTTGCTCGTCAGAAATGCTATAAATAGAATTCCTTTCGACTCTTTCCAAAACACAACAAAGAGAACAAATCTGAGTTCTAATTCAGAAAGAAATTCCTTTTCCCTTCCTTTTTCTTGCACTGGAAATTTCTCCAAACTTTCAGACATAGATTCTTTCTGAATTGTGTCTTGGACCGTGTTTTGTCTACTTCAAATTAGTGATGGTACTGATGAAGTTTTTGGTTCGACTGTACACTCTATTTTATAGTGCTATCCAAATATCATGAAGGAGTGTTATATCTTAGGAGACCAGCATCTAGTAACCCTTTAGCACCGTAGGCGGGGACGTAATTGTCTTGAGGAGATTTGCTATATGCGTACCTCACTCTATATGCTGTATAATTGAACTAACATTCTTTTTGCAGGGATTATCATGGAATATTTATCTATATAAATATTACAGCAGATATATTGTGTATATAGAGACTACTTAATACCAGTCTAATTGGTGTTTAACTAAAGAAGAGAATTGAAAGGTGGTTTTATAATTAAGGAACGTTCTAACGAACAACAGAAAACTTACCTGATTTTCACTGACCTGGCCAATTAGATCGGTTCATCTTGAATTGGATTACCAAGTCCAACAGAGATGATGCCTAAAACTGGAAATTTCTTCCATGGTTGAGCATGGATGAGACTGTCAATCACAGCAACCTTCGTCTTCTGTTGGTAAAGATCCTTGTTGGATGATTTCACTGTGGTCATCACTAATAAGACAATAAGCGTGCGGTATCAAGATTACGGAGAGAATCAAATATTACATATATTTTCTTATTTATTCAGCGAGAATATATAGGCAAACAAAGTTGAGGAAATGCTTAATTAACATATATTTATCAACCAAGCTCTGGTTATGAATATATATAGATAAATAAATTCAGGGCGATGAATGTAAGTGAAAATAAGATGTTTTGGTGCATGAATGGAATCAACCTCTTGGGATAGGACTCAGTGTCACCCTGGAATTGAATATGGTCATGGTAAAACCTAAGAAGCATTATTGCCAGTGATACCTAAAGAATTAGTTTTTTAGTTGATGGAGATAATCCACTAGCCTAGTGGTATCACTGTTATGCTATCATGACATAAACCTGATTAATTTGCCTCTAAATTAAAGGGACAAACTAGTTAGTTTCCACTGTCATTACGTTACAAAATAATTGTTTCTACATAATTAAGGTTTATATACAAATTCACTAACAAAAATGTGTGCTTCAAACTTATGGCTACTAATGTGGCTACTGGTAAAAATTGAGTATCCTGATTGCAGGGCTAAGATGACTAGCTTCCTCCTCCAAATAAGAACCTCCTCTGAAGAAGGGAGGAATTTTCTCTAAGATTTATGTCTCATTGTAGATGCATGTACCACTGAAACAAAATCTTATTAACCTTTAAAATGTTAGACAACAAAATTCTACTATTTGGATAACGTTAATGGCTTTGTGAATTGAAGTCTGGGCCCCAAGTGCATGTATATAGAAGTCACATTCAAGACACAAATTGCGGCTATATTCTAGAAATATGAATTGAAATTTTAGTTTTACATATTCAGAATGGTGACATCATTGATACATCAAAAAGTTATTGATTTTGCGAGAAGTTGCATGATGACGAAGAATTTCATAATTTTAGTGAAGATGACCTAAAGTTAATTGGTACCCTTTATGTTTCAGGAACAGCTACTGTAGGCATGCCCAAGAACAGTTTGTAGAGAAATGCATACATGATTTTGTGATAAAACATGTATCAGCTGCTAAACTGTTATATCTCTTCTTTGGTGATAATATGCAGCCTCAAACATCATGTATCTGGCACTACTGCACACAAGTAGCAAACACATGCTTAAGATATCCATTTACTAAAACTAACAGGAGGGTTGCTGTACACAACTTTCTCATGCTGAGATATTTTGTATATACCATTAAAATGCTAAACAAGAGAAACATATATATGTATATATATATATATATATATATATATATATATATATATATATATATCAAAGGATTGTATCCTCTTAACTTTTGCTGTAGCTAGACTTCTTAATTAGAGTTTTCTCCATACCGATACCTGAGATCGATGATAATTCTGTTTTCATCCATCAAATCTGTATATTTTCATTTCAATGCTTAAATTCCTCTAAGATGGGACAAAAACTCACCCGCCATTAGTTATTTGTTTGCTTTCTGACAGAGAGGGTGAAAAGACCAAATTACCCTCAAGAGTCTATAAGAAAAAGGAGAAGATGGAAGTCAGGTTTAAATCTAAAAAGAAGATTATTCGAGGAATCTTTTCACATATAGACAGATTGCCTCACAGCCGGTGAGTTTTTGTCCCACTTAAAAACATATAGGTGTCAAAATAAAAATATAAAGATTTAAGGGATGAAAATGAAATTATCAAAGAATTCAAGTTTCGATATGAGGGAAAAAAAAGACAGGGTGGGCTTTTGTCCTAACTTAAAGGAATTTAGGTATCAAAATTGAAACAAAAAGACTTCAAGGGTGAAAAAATAAATCAAAAATTTGGGTGTTGATATGGAAAAAAGTTTTTCCCCATATTGACACCTAAATTCTATGATAATTAATCTTGTAGATTGCACATATGTAGAAGAGTACGTAAGAAGAGTTATGTTAAAGAAAATTTTCCTCATTGATGAATAATAAAATAAGATAGTATAAGCACTCTTCTGTCTATTACAAATTACATCAGGTAAAACTGTATAGAGGTCACATTCCCAAATTTACACCCATATAAAACATTCGAAGTGTGTGCAGTTCATAGTAGAATGTCACTTGAAGTTGTAGACAATAACATTGTGGTTTAATTCAATTTCAGATTCGGCTAGACCCATCACCTAATGGAGCAAATCTCTATTCTAATTTGTGGATTAATGTATGCATCCCACTGAGCATTGTGTGCTCCAGTTGAAGACTTCAAGAAATTACTAACAAGTAGAAGACCTTCAAATCCTTTTGTAGTGGTCGAATTTTGATCTGCACCAGGATCACCATATGTTTCCCATCTCATCAGGACCGCTCGAAACAGATAACAAAACATACCAGCGGATCACTTTCTCGAGCATCACTCGGCCGTTACTGAGGTCACTCCTCCCGCTCAGCGGACACCGCCGCCCCGAGAACTTCCATACTCTGAGCACCTTCCTGAGCACCACCTGTTGAAGCATACAAATTGAAAGATTTTGATGATGGATAACAAAGTGATACAGATGCATTTAGAGCTCTATCTCAAGCTTATATACAGAGTTCTGGCTGCTTAAACTCTTATTAAGACTTTGGCTATTTATGTGTATTTTTTAGAATTATTATTAAAATCCTTAAACGCACACACAATAGTCATATAGTAGACTTGACCCTTGATATAGTCGACTAACCTTTCACCTAGTCGACTTGACTTATTTCCCAGTCGACTAAGGCCTTCCACAAAAATATTCCCTCTCTTTGTTTATTCTCTGTCATCAGTATTTGTCGACTTCCCTAGAGACTAACCCACTAACCCTTGATATAGTCAACTAATCTTGTTCTACTAGTCGACTAAAAAATAGTTTCCAATAACTTGTTATCCGTATTAGTCTTGATATAGTCGACTTGCCTCCTATATTAGTCGACTAACAATGGCAAAATTTGTTCTTCTAGTCGACTAACCTCATATCCTAGTCGACTAATAGTGGTTTCTGACTGTTAGACAGTTTCTGATTTCTGGTATTTTATCTAACGTTTTAAATTTCAAATTTAAATTGATAACTTCCCTAACTGACTATAGATTTCACCAATAAACAGGGATGTTGTCCCAGGATCAATTCACCAATTCAAAACACAATTTTTCTGCCCAAAAATTATGTTTAAAATTCTGTTCTTCTGAAAACTTGCTTCTACTTTCTATTTCTTCACCAATTCCTACTCTATTGTGAAGATTTCTGAAAGTCCATCTATAAGAGACCTTGTCCACAATCACATACAGATTCAAGGCTTATAGGATTGATTACAACAGAGCATTGTACAAGAGTGTCTTCTTGGTATAGAAGAGAAGTTGTACAAGATGTTGTCTTCTTGGTTGTAAGAGGAGTTGCACACATTTGGCAAAGGGTGTTTTGTCAAGTGGTGTACTGATATTGGTTTTGGGTGTATCCAAATTAGGAAAAAAAATCTCAAGCGGATTGATTGGAGACTGGACATAGGTCACAAGGACCGAACCAGGATAAATCTCTTGTCTTTGCGTTTGCATTTTTCTGAGTTTTATCTTATGAATTTTTATTTCCTGCAAGTAGTTTTATTTAAAAAGTTTATAAATACTATTCACCCTCCTCTAGTATTTGTGTTGCTTGTTTATAGATCCTACACTTGGTATCAGAGCAAGGATGGCAACGGAGTTTCCTTCATCACAATTTAAAGAAGGACATTCTACACAACATCCACCGCTATTCGATGGATCGAACTACAACTACTGAAAGTGTAGAATGAAAATCTATTTGCAGTCCTTCAATTATGAACTATAGAACATAGTGGAAGCACCGTACACCAAGCCACAACCAACGACACTACTTGGAGTGATGATCAAAAGAAGAATGCGAATCTTGATGCCAAAGTGATGAATGCGTTATTCTGTGCCTTAACCAAAGAAGAATTCAATCGTGTGTCAACAGTCACATCTGCAAATCAAATATGGCACATATTACAGGTAACACATGAAGGTACAAATAAGGTTAAAGAATCTAAAATTTCTATTCTTATTCACAGGTTTGACCTCTTCAAAATGATGGAGAACGAAACAATTTCAGAAATGATAATAAGGTTCACTGACGTAACAAATTTCTTAGTATCCCTTGGAAAGGAATACACCCAAGTTGAAAAAGTTCGCAAGATCTTTCGTGCACTCACACCAGATTGGGAGAAGAAGACTATTGCAATAGAAGAAGCAAATGATCTCTCAACAATGTCATTAGAAAACCTTATTAGTAATTTAATGGCATATGAAGTGCAACTCGAAGATAGAAAGAAGGATGAACAATAATTCAAGAAGAAAGTACTTGCCTTCCATACATCCTAAGATATGGACAATTCAGATGACGATGAAGAGAAGATGGCAATGCTTTCAAGAAAATTCAAAAGGTTCTTAAAACAAGGTAAGTTTAAAAAGAATAAAGATACTAATGATAATCCTATTAAGTGTAACAAACCAGGTCACATAAAGAAGGATTGCCCATTGATGAAATCAAAAGGAAATTTCAAGAATTTCAATAAGTCCAACAAGAAGAAGAAAGCCTTCTAAGCAACTTGGGATGATAGCTAGTCATCTTCCTCTGACGAAGAAGAAGCCACTGAAACCGCCAATATCTGCTTCATAGCTCAAGAAGATGAGGTACAAGATTATAATGAATTATTAGAAGCATTTAATGAACTTTATAATAATTTCAAAAATGAAAATATTAAAAATAAAAGTTTAACAAAAGAAAATGAAAGACTCAACAATGAAAATGCAAATTTTGTTTCTCAAACATCTTCTTTAAATTCTCAAAAAGATAATTTTGAAAAAAATATTTCATCTTTTAAAAGGGATAATGAAATTTTCTTAAAAGAGAATTCTATGCTTAATAAAGAAACTATTTCTTTAAATTCTAGAATTACAATTTTAGATAAAGAAATGACTAGTTTCAAAATTAAGTATGAAGAAATTTTAAAAAATGTGACAAAATTTAATGAAGGAAAAGAGAATTTAAATGATTTATTATCTTATCAAAAGATGTCAAATAATCATTTTTGTCTTAGATTTTCAAAAGATAAGATTTACAAACCTACACATGTAGGTCTTGGATTTTCAAAAGCTAATTTTGCAAAATTCACACATTTTTATAATAATAATCCATATAATTCTTTTGTGAAAAGAAATACTAATACTATTTTAAAAGAATTAGGAACAAATATATATGGATTCCAAAAAATCTAAATAATGTTGAAAAAATGCTTATATTGCATCTTATATACATGATGTTTGTAATTCTATTAATTATGTTTATACTAACAAATGGAAACCAAATTTCAATTGGATTTGGGTTCCTAAAGGCTAATCTTTTTCGGACCCTATCATGATGGGTATCATACAAAATGCTTTTATCTTATAGGTACCTTATAAAGAAAAGTGGATACTTGATATCGGTTGTTCCAAACACATGACGGGGCACATTCAACTACTGTCTTCCGTTCAAATCAAAAAGGGAGGTACAGTAATATTTGGAGACAATAACAAAGGAAAGCTTATTGGTTTCGGCATGGTTGGTAACATTTCAAAACCCATTATTGAAAATATTCTTTTGGTAAGAGGTTTAAAACACAATTTATTAAGTATTAGTCAGTTATGTGATAAGGGTTATAAAATTATTTTTGAAAAAGATGCATGTCTTATATATGATACTAACATGAAAGATATTCTGTTTAAAGGTTTTCGTAACAATAATATTTCTGAGTTATCAATAACTTGTATGTCATCAAATGATAACTTATATTTACTTGCTTCTAATAATGATTATTTTTTATGGCATAAAAGATTTGGTTATTTGAATATGAAAACAATTTCTAAGATTTCTAAATTTGATTTAGTTAAAGGTCTTCCAAAAATTGCTTTTAAAAAGGATAATTTTTGTGATTCTTTCAATTAGGAAAATAGTTAAATCATCTTTTAAATCTAAAGATTTAGTTTCTACCAATAGACCTTTAGAACTGTTGCATTTGGATTTATTTGGTCCTACTCGTATTGCTTCTTTAAACAAAAGTAGGTATGTTTTTGTTATTATTGATGATTATTCACGTTTTTCATGGGTAATTTTTCTAAAAATTAAAAATGATACTTTTATTGAGTTTTCAAGTTTTTGTAAAAGAATTCAAAATCAAAAGTCTCTAAACATAGTCGCCATTCGAAGTGATCATGGAGGTTAATTTGAAAATGAATCTTTTGCAAATTTCTGTGATAAGTATGGTATTACACATAACTTTACATTTTCTAGAGCATCTCCTCAAATGTTATTGTGGAGATAAAGAATAAGACTTTACAAGAATGTGCTAGAACTATACTTATGGACAATCGTTTACCAAAATATTTTTGGGCTGAAGCTGTTGCTACTGCATGTTATGTTTTAAATCGTGTGCTTATTCGACCTATATTGAACAAACATCTTATGAATTATTTTATAATAGGATTCTAAAAGTTTCTTACTTCAAGATTTTGGATGTAAATGTTTTATCTTAAATACAAGAGATGCTTTAGATAAATTTGATGCTAGATCCAATGAAAGTATTTTTGTTTGATATTCTACTTAAAGTAAAGCATATAAAATATTTAATAAGAAAACATTTCTATTGAAGAATCATTACATGTTAAATTTGATGAATCTTTGACTAAGCATATTTCTAATACTTCTTCACATGATGATGATGATATCATAAAACTCCTATTGATAATACTGTTATATCTTCTGATGACACTAACATTTCTAATGTTGATGAGACTCCTACTGAGTTACCTAAAGCATATTTGAAGTAAGGAATCATCCACATGATTTGGTTATTGGAGATATAAATCAAGGTGTTCAGACAAGATTCAAGTTGAACTACATGACACAAATTGCTTTCATATCACTCATTGAACCGAAGAATATCAAAGAAGCATGTGCAGATGATTTTTGGATAATTGTAATGCAAGAAGAGTTGAATCAATTTGTCAAAAATGATGCTTGGGATCTTATACAATGTCCTACTGATCATCCAGTCATCAGTACCAGATGGGTCTTTAAGAACAAACTTGATGAATCAGGTCAAGTTATTAAGAATAAAGTAAGGTTAGTTACACAAGGATACAATCAAGAAAAAGTATTGATTCTGATGAAACTTATGCACCAGTAGCTAGACTTGAATCAATTCATATTTTACTTGCTTTTTCTTGCTTTATGAATTTCAAACTTTATTAAATGGATGTTAAAAGTGCCTTTTTAAATGGTTTTATTAAAGAAACTGTTTATGTTGAACAACCTCTAGGTTTTGAACATGAAAAATTTTCAAACCATATTTTTAAACTTAAGAAAGCTTAATATGGTTTAAAACAAGCACCTCGTGCTTGGTATAATAGATTAAAAATTTTTTCTTTAAATTCTGATTTTAAGATGGGAAGAGCAGATACAACTCTCTTTATTAAACATGTTAATAAAGATATCTTAATTATTCAAATATATGTTGATGATATTTTATTTGGATCTACTAACGATAATCTTTGTCAAGAATTTTCTAAAACTATGCAGAGTGAATTCGAGATGAGCCACATGGGTGAACTTGCTTACTTTCTCGGTCTGCAAATAAAACAAATGAATGATGGAATCTTTATTTCCCAGTGCAAGTATGCAAAGGAACTTTTGAAAAGATTTGATATGAAAAATTCTGGTCGTAAAAACACTCCCATGAGTACTACTACATTCCTAAACAAGATGAAAATGGTACGAATGTTGATCAAAACTATATCGAGGTATGATTGGTTCTTTACTATATATTACTTAAAGTAGACCTGATATTATGTTTAGTGTTTGCTTATGTGCTAGATATCAATCAAATCCTTGGGAATCACATCTTAAAGTGGTGAAAAGGATCCTTTGATATATTAATAACACAATCAATTATGGCTTATTTTATCTAAAATGAAGCACATTTGATTTACTATCATATAGTGATGCTGATTTTGCTGGATGTAAATCTGATCGGAAGAGTATTAGTGGTACTTGTCACTTTTTGAGACATTCACTAGTATCATGGTTCAGTAAAAGCAAAATTCTGTATCATTATCAACAATCGAAGCAGAATATATCGCTGCTAATGTTGCATGTGCTCAGATTTTATAGATGAAACAAACCTTATTTGATTATGGCTTGTCTATCACAAATTCACCTATTATGTGTGATAATACAAGTGCTATTAACTTATTTTAAAAATCTAATTCATCATTCACGTACTAAGCATATTGATATTAGACATTTTTTTTATGTGATCATGCTTTAAAAGGTGATATTTCACTAAATTTTATATTAACTGATAATCAAATTGCAGATATTTTTATAAAACCTCTTAAAGAAGATATTTTTATGAGATTTCGAAGAGATTTGGGTATCGCAATATTTTCAATATTTGAAATTTTTTCAGAATTGTTTTAAGGCATTTTTCAATTATTAGTCGACTTATCAAGGCCTATTAGTCGACTTAATATACAACTAGTCGACTTAATAGTATACCAGCCGACTAATTGCATCAAATAGAAATATGAGTTTTTTGAGCTATTAAGAGTTAGTCGACTATATAGACCAACTAGTCGACTAATCTCTATATTAGTTGACAAGTCACAAACCATAAGTCGACTAACCCTGTGAAAATTTGTGTTCTGTTATTGGTTTTTAATTTTCGAGACCCGACCCATTTCATTAGTTTTGGATCCGATCTCTTCTTTCTTTCAATCCTAACCATTGATATTAGGTTTACTTCTAATTTTTACCCTTCACCCTCATCAAAACTCTTGTTTTTTCACCCGATTCCTCTCTCCAGTTGCTGGACCAGTCGACTATAGGATTCGACAGCAGCAGAGAACCCATCCCTTCTTCCTTCAATTCCTTGGTAAAATTGTTCCAATCTCTATCTTATACTCTCAATTCTTACTTTATCTTCCTTTAATTTGAGTTCTAATCATGTCTAGGTCTAAGAAATCTAAATTTACACCATCTTCTTCCTCATCTCAAACTGATTTTAGGGCTTTTATTAAAAATCCTGCTCTAGAAGATGATTTTCTAAGAATTTCTTTATTAGAAATCTTACCTGGTAGGTTTGTTAAATATGAAGACTTTAATGACTATGATATTGTCTCATATCTTCAAAATTGTGGTCTATATAATATGTTTTCTACTGATTCTAGACAAGGGTATTATCCTTTCTTGATTGACCTATTTTATACCAACTTAACCTATGAAGACAATGAGGATGATGTTCATATATATTTTATGGTTAGAGGTGTCAATATCAAGTTATCACCAAAATCCTTAGGTAGTATTTTTTCAATTCCTTATCACGGCCTATCTATTAATGACATTACTATGGATGATGCTGAGGTCTTATCAAATATATTTCTTCTAGGTCAAGGATTACCTATGTCTAACAATAAATTGAAACCCATTCCTCGTCTAATTGGTCATATCCTTTCCTATAACATTTGCCCTAAAATTGGGAGTTATAACTATTATTCCCGTGATTTAGCAACTTGTGCCTATGCCATCATGGCTGGACTAGAAGTCAATTGGGCAAAGATAATCTTTGATACTCTTGTTAAGGTTCATACCTCCTTCTTACCATATGTAGCCTTTTTATCACATGTATTTCGAAAATTTCACATAGATCTTGATTCTGAAACGAGTGTTGTCAAAGTTTTTGAGCCTTTTGATCGTGTCGTACTTCATCATATGAAACTTCACGATTTTCCTCACCCTCCACCACAACCTCAATATTCATCATTTCCTCCTCCACAAAGTTCAACTCAAGCTCCTTCCTCCTCTACTCAACCTCCTTCCTCCTCTACTCAACCTCCTTTCACTAAACACCCTTCCTCTCAACTACCTCCTTCATATCCTGATGCTTTCTACAACTCTCTTTTCGTTGAAATAGAGACTCTATAAAATTGTCAACAATCTATGATGGACTCTCAGGATGCATTACTCTCAATTCAATCTTTACTGATGAACCATTCTATGAGTATGTAACTGAAGATGGAGTCATTTGAAATAACTCAAAAGGAAATTCTAGATCTCCTCAAAACCCATTTTCCACCACCACCTCCTCCCGGATCTGACATGTTATGCATATGGCGTTGGCTTTGCTTTTTAAGTTTTTTGGAGTTTCTTGCATTCTCTTTTTGTATTTTCTTTTTGTTCTGACTCTTTTAGTTTTCTATTGTACTACTTAACATTTTCTAATTTGTTATGAAAATGCTAGTTGTTCATGTGTCTCTTTATGATCTATGTTATTTCTCTTTTTGTTAATGACAAAGGGGGAGAAAGTTATATGCTGATATATGTGTTGATATGTGTTGTGATATGTATGTTGTGATATAGCAATGTGTTGGCCCAAAGGCCTTCCACCCTAGTTTTGATGATGATTAACTCATGTAGTTATGTTTACTAATAATCTTGTGTTGTTTCAGTTTCAGATCATTAACCAAGATATTAGTTGGTGATTAGCTTCAACAAGGAGTTTAGAAGCTTTTCATAGTGATTCCAGGGCCAAAGCTTAAAGATCACACATTGCCTAACCCATGGATGGAGTTTTGGAGCAAGTCTACTTGAAGATGAAGATCGTCAAGAAGACTTAGGTATCCATAGTTTAGATAGTGTGTTTTAGATCCATTTGTAAAGTTTAGTATAGTTGATATGCTCAAGTGCACAACACACAAAAGATTTATGTTTTGGATTTTGGTTCTCATGAATAATAGATCAAAACAAGTTTACATGGTTTTTATGTATATTAGATGTGTTCAATATACATACATGCTTCATATCTTAAACAAACTTATTTTGACTATCCTATTTATGTATTGAAAAATCAAGTTTGATAAAAATACAAGTTTTGTTTTTGATAAAATTTGTAAGACTCAAAAATGAATTGATATGATTGATATATGTCTTGAAATTTTTTTCACAAGTCTGTGTTTCAATACAAAATGTTAAAACAAGTTTTGTGGATTTTTAGAAGACTTAAAAGATTTTTCAAAATATTTTTAAACTGTTTTTCTGACACAGATTTTTGTTCCAGGCTTCTATTAGTCGACTAAGTCAACTGACCTAGTCGACTAGGCTGAAGTCGGTCGACCGGGTCGGTCGACCGACGTGCACAAATCTGTGCACGTTTGGAGACACTGGGACGGTCGACCGGGACGGTCGACCGGTCTGAGAGCAGAGCTCTCTGTTTGTTTGGGTCAACCGGGCCGGTCGACCGTGGTTGCCCAACGGTCACATTTCTGACCGTTGGCGGTCGACCGGGCCGGTCGACCGCTGCCTGTCAGAGCTGCCAGCTCAGCTCTAACGGCTAGTTTTGTATTGGGCCTATATAAACCCCATCTCTTTGGGTTTTTGGCTAAGATTTTCAAGGAGAAAAATTTCTGGTTTCTAAAGTGTTTAAAACAAGTTTTCAAAAGTGTTTTGGGCTTTAAACTTCCAATTTGATTTATGTTTTGGGTTTTTGGAAAATCAAAGAAAACTAGGTTTTGGGATTTTGATTTGATCTTTCATTTTCTATCTATCACAAGAGACTTCCCAATTAGTTTTTCTTTGTTGCTTGTTTCCAAAAGCACCTTGTTTCCACACTTGAGCTATCATACTATCCTAATCTATTAGGATCATTTGTTTTGTGGAAAAAGAAAAAGGAAAGAGGTTTGTGGTTGAAAGAGACCACCTATTGTAAACCCTTGATTTCTTGGTTGCTCCCTCTTTGGTAGAGGTAGAGGTTGTGCGATTGGGTTGATTGGTTTGCTCCCTCTAGTGAGAGGTGGAGTTTGGTTTGTAAACCCTCTTCGGTAGAGGTGTTGGTTGTTGGTTGTATCGGCTACGGGCCTACCCCTCGGTTGTGAGGTGGTTGTTTGAGAGAGGAGTTCGGTACTCCATTGTTGTAAAAATCCTTCTCGGTGAAGGTTCCCTCGGTGGGAGTCCTCGGTGGACGTTATAGTGGATTGGAAATCCTACACGGTGGTGTAGGCGGGGATGTAAAGCTAGGGGCTCGAACCTCGAAACATATCCGTGTGTTTGCGTTTGATCCAATATCTCTCAACTCTCTCTCTCATTTATTTGTGCAAAGCATCATTCATAACATCATATCATATTTGCTTGTGTTGAGCATAATTCATATTGCCATATCATATATTGCTTGCATTTGTGCCTTGCATATATTCATATTGATATATCATCTTATATGCTTGGTTGTTTGTGTGTGCCTCACTTGTACTTAATCAACAAGAGCTTCACATAGCACCTCAACCCATTCAAGGGGAATCAAGAGGAGTTAGTCCAGAGCCCTTCACGGGGAATTCGGCTACACTTGTTGATTGTATTAAGTGTGCTGAAAAATTTGCATTAGTTTTCGCATTTAGTGCACTTAGTTTTGCATTTAGTTTTAGATTAGCACTAACACCTATTCACCCCCCTCTAGGTGTTTTCTTTCAATTGGTATCAGAGCTAGTGCTCCTGATATTAGGCTTAACATCCTTAGAGTGAGATCCATTTGTTTGCTAATCTACATTTGCATTTGCTTGTTTTGCACACATATAGTTTACCATGGCCTTCATGACCCCACCTATGTTTGACCCTTCCAACATTCATGTTTGGAAGATTAGGATGACCGTTTATTTACAAACCCTAGGTCATAAAGTTTACCTTGCCATTACCAAGGAATCCTTCCTTAGTGATAGCAATCATATAGGGGCCAATGCACTAGCCCTAGAGGCCATTAGAAGCACATTATCTAAAGATTATCTTTTACGTATTTCTAACATTGATTCCGCCTTTGCAGTGTGGAATTTGTTGACAACAACCACCAACTCCGAGCTTCAAGTACATATCCAAGAAGAGGAGTCTAGTGGAGAATCCGACTCACATTGCTTGATGGTCCAAGGGAATGACTCCCTTGAGGTACAATCAGAAACCCACTTAGATAGTGATGATTGTTCTAGTTCTTCATGTGATAATTATGATGCCCATGCTTTGAATGAAGAACTTTCAATTGTGTGTGAAAAATTAATTGAAAAATATAATTTGTTGAAAAAGAAAAGTCTAGAAATTGAACAAGAAAATAAGAGTTTGCATGCTAGACTTAACAATGTTTTGCAAGAGAAGGTTGAGGTCTATAATGAAAGGGATTCATTGAGATCTCAATTAGAACTTGCACTTAAAGAAAATGAATTTTTAAAATCTAAAAATGATTGTGAAACTCTTTTGAAGAAAAATGAAAATTTGTCTTCTAAAATTGATTTTGTTTTAAAAGAGAATGTTGCTTTGAAAAATAAAATTATTTATATTTCAAATGATTTAGATATTTGTTTAAAGAAAAATGAAGTTTTGCAAAATAAGATTGATGCACATGTTTGCCATGCTAGTGTAGCTTCTTCATCTAGTCTACCTAATGCATGTATCTCTTCTTCTAGGATCAATGATGATATTTGTATGTTAAAGAAGAGAGTAGATTGTTTGGGCTCCACTATGAGCCAATGTGCCATGAACTATACACGCTTGGAAACCTTGGTTCGTAAGAAACAAGTTCCAACTTTTATGCATGCACACCCTCCACGGCATACACATGCTCCACACGGACACTATCAACACATGTATGCTCATGTGTACACATGTACACATTGTGGCCGAAAAGGCCATCTTGCTAAATTTTGCTATGATCGTCTACATGTTGAGAATTTAGCAAAGAAGTTTGTTTGGGTTAGAGAAGGTACTAACCCCCATGGACCCAATAAGATATGGGTACCAAAGACCACCCCTCCTATTATTTTTGATGTAGGTGTGGGCTCTCACATGACGTGAGTGTGATGACACCTTGGAGTGGATGCGTTCCGAGCTTCATGGAAATCAATTGGATGCATCACTTTCAAGGGGAGGTTTGGTGGAGAGGACCACCTTTGTTTTGGAGAACTAGAGCGGTGCCCTCATTGGTTTTGGTATCGAAACTCTAACTCCTTATGTTTACATGCTTTCCATGTTTATCTTTCATAGCATTATTTGCTGTTTAGTGATCATCATGAATATGTCATGTTAATTAGATTAGTGTTATACTTATTAGTTGGTTGAAACATCCATGTTTTATATGGACTTATATTTTTGTGTTTTCACCTTGGTTAAACTAATTTGTATGACCTAGATCTAATGCATATGCATGTACATATTGATCATATATGATTTGTATTTCATATCTTTGATGTTTATAGCATGTTTCATTGTTTTAGTGATTAGTATGAAAATGCCATGCTTATTAGACTTGTGATATACATGTTTAGTTATTTTGAGACACCCATGTTTTATATGGATAAATTCCTTTGTGTTCTCATTTTCTTTTGGTTGATATTGCGTATATCATAGTTCTAATAACTTGTGAATTTTCTTAATAATCATGTTTTTGTTTATCATGTTGATTTTTATCCCGTTTTATGCTTCATGTGTAGATTACATGTTTAGATGTTAGTTTTCATTAAAACTTGGTGTATACTTGAGCATATAGTGGGCCACAAATAAATCTATATATATTTGAGTTGAATGCTTATTTGAACCCATTAGATGTGCTAGTATAATCTAGTTTTGATGATTCATGCAATTTAAACTTGTATTCCTATTTTTGAATTTGTTTTATGATTGTGTGTTTTCATTTCATGTATATGTTTGTATTGCCAAACTTTAAGATATACATGTATACCCCTTTGAGTCATTTGCCTTCATGCAAATCTATATATGGACTCAATTGTGTTTAGGGATATGTATGTATACTTATTGTGTTGACAATTCATACATATACCTTGAATTGAAATTAGTTTTAATGAAAATTTAGTTTTTCATGCTTTATGTATTTATGTTTAAACTTCATGTATATGTCTATCTTGTCCAAACTATTATATATACATGTTTATCCTTTTGAGCCACGTGCCTTCATGCATATATCTTTGTGGACTCGTTGTGTTTGGATATGTATGTATACGTTAGTTTGTATAAGACATACATATGCCTTGAAGATTAAATAGTTTTTTTTTGATGATTTTCATGTTTTCTTGTTTAAAGGAATATTGAGCTAAATTGTATATTTTCATGATCATGTTCTTCACATTGTATTTGTACACTCACATTTCTTATTTACTCATGTGTTTTGTTTTCATGAGTCATATTTATGCTTCATTGACTTGAGTGTTTGATATCATGTGGATTTCATGTTTTATGAAAAACTATTTGTTGTATTCCTTGCTTGAAGGATTTCGTACTAGTTTAAAAGATTTTCCATTTAACTAGCTACGGTATTCTTCATTTTGGTAGAGTTTTTCAAACTAAGCTTATTTTCAAATCTATTTTTTTAAAACCCCTACCAACCTAAGGGCGGTTGGAAGGGAGATCATGTTCATGTATGCTTTACAAGTGAAAATCATTTAAAACTTGAACCATGATTGGGTGGTAGATTATATGAGTTATACCATGCTTTTATTGTTATGTCAATTGGTATCATTGAACTCTTTCAATTTGTATCATTTTGATCTTTTTGTATACTCATATGTTTATTGTGTATGTATATTTTCAATTGGTATCATCTATTTGTGATTGGTACTCATTCTATTTCATACACATATACTTGTTTTATTTGTGCTTAAGATATAAATTTTTCACAAAATCTTGTTTATGCTAGTGCTTGAGCTTCAATTTTGTTTTAATTGATTACTTTTAAATTGGTATCAAGTCCATGCATCATTTTAGTTGGTATTTCATAAAGGGGGAGAAAATTTAATTTTGTCTTTCAATTGGTGATTTTTCAGTTGATATTTGTTTCCCACTCCCTTACTTTATGATTGAAAATTTCATATTGGTATCATATGTTTAATATGAAAATTATTTACAATTGGTATCAAAATTTTGTTTAAACATTCAAAATTTATTATATTTAATATCAATTGGTATCAAGATTTTTCATGTGTTTTGTTTAAAATTGGTATCAATATTTTTCTTGTTTGTTTCCTTTCAATTGGTACCTTAATTGATTATCACCACTTATTGATCTTGTTTTTATTTTAGACAAAAAGGGGGAGAACATTGTTATTGTTTTGATTGACATAATAGGGGAGAAAGAGTTTTTACCCCTCATTTACTGTTTTGATTGTTTACCCCTTTGTTGATGATTGACAAAAAGGGGGAGAATAATTTGGTGTTTATATATGCATACTTATGTTTTTGCATATATTAAGTTTTATTAGTATCTAGAGCATCTAGTGTTTTGTTAATATTTTATTAATTTAATTGGTATCTAGAGCTTCTAGAATATGTTTTATACATGTTGATGTATACATGATTATATGCATACTTGTGTTTAGTTTTCTCATGCTTAACTAATAAACAATAGATATGCATATATGTTTTGTTTTGCAAATGTATGGAGATAAGAACTTGATGTCTTTTATGATTATTTGACATGTTGTATTTGCATACATGTCATACATTTGCATACATATTTTTGAGCTTCATTGTCATATATTTTTATTTGTTTATGCATGAGTTAAGGGGGAGCTTCTTTGAAGCTTAACTTTAATCCATGAATATATAACTCCATGAGTTTTGTCATCATCAAAAAGGGGGAGATTGTTGGCCCAAAGGCCTTCCACCCTAGTTTTGATGATGATTAACTCATGTAGTTATCTTTACTAATAATCTTGTGTTGTTTAAGTTTCAGATCATTAACCAAGATATTAGTTGGTGATTAGCTTCAACAAGGAGTTTAGAAGCTTTTCATAGTGATTCCAGGGCCAAAGCTTAAAGATCACACATTGCCTAGCCCATGGATGGAGTTTTGGAGCAAGTCTACTTGAAGATGAAGATCGTCAAGAAGACTTAGGTATCCATAGTTTAGATAGTGTGTTTTAGATCCATTTGTAAAGTTTAGTATAGTTGATATGCTCAAGTGCACAACACACAAAAGATTTATGTTTTGGATTTTGGTTCTCATGAATAATAGATCAAAACAAGTTTACATGGTTTTTATGTATATTAGATGTGTTCAATATACATACATGCTTCATATCTTAACAAACTTATTTTGACTATCCTATTCATGTATTGAAAAATCAAGTTTGATAAAAATATAAGTTTTGTTTTTGATAAAATTTGCAAGACTCAAAAATGAATTGATATGATTGATATATGTCTTGAAATTTTTTTCACAAGTCTGTGTTTCAATACAAAATGTTAAAACAAGTTTTGTGGATTTTTAGAAGACTTAAAAGATTTTTCAAAATATTTTTAAACTGTTTTTCTGACACAGATTTTTGTTCCAGGCTTCTATTAGTCGACTAAGTCAACTGACCTAGTCGACTAGGCTGAAGTCGGTCGACCGGGTCGGTCGACCGACGTGCACAAATCTGTGCACGTTTGGAGACACTGGGACGGTCGACCGGGACGGTCGACCGGTCTGAGAGCAGAGCTCTCTGTTTGTTTGGGTCGACCGGGCCGGTCGACCGTGGTTGCCCAACGGTCACATTTCTGACCGTTGGCGGTCGACCGGGCCGGTCGACCGCTGCCTGTCAGAGCTGCCAGCTCAGCTCTAACGGCTAGTTTTGTATTGGGCCTATATAAACCCCATCTCTTTGGGTTTTTGGCTAAGATTTTCAAGGAGAAAAATTTCTGGTTTCTAAAGTGTTTAAAACAAGTTTTCAAAAGTGTTTTGAGGTTTAAACTTCCAATTTGATTTGTGTTTTGGGTTTTTGGAAAATCAAAGAAAACTAGGTTTTGGGATTTTGATTTGATCTTTCATTTTCTATCTTTCACAAGAGACTTCCCAATTAGTTTTTCTTTGTTGCTTGTTTCAAAAAACACCTTGTTTCCACACTTGAGCTATCATACTATCCTAATCTATTAGGATCATTTGTTTTGTGGAAAAGAAAAAGGAAAGAGGTTTGTGGTTGAAAGAGGCCACCTATTGTAAACCCTTGATTTCTTGGTTGCTCCCTCTTTGGTAGAGGTAGAGATTGTGTGATTGGGTTGATTGGTTTGCTCCCTCTAGTGAGAGGTGGAGTTTGGTTTGTAAACCCTCTTCGGTAGAGGTGTTGGTTGTTGGTTGTATCGGCTACGGGCCTACCCCTCGGTTGTGAGGTGGTTGTTTGAGAGAGGAGTTCGGTACTCCATTGTTGTAAAAATCCTTCTCGGTGAATGTTCCCTCGGTGGGAGTCCTCGGTGGACGTTATAGTGGATTGGAAATCCTACACGGTGGTGTAGGCGGGGATGTAGAGCTAGGGGCTCGAACCTCGAAACATATCCGTGTGTTTGCGTTTGATCCAATATCTCTCAACTCTCTCTCTCATTTATTTGTGCAAAGCATCATTCATAACATCATATCATATTTGCTTGTGTTGAGCATAATTCATATTGCCATATCATATATTGCTTGCATTTGTGCCTTGCATATATTCATATTGATATATCATCTTATATGCTTGGTTGTTTGTGTGTGCCTCACTTGTACTTAATCAACAAGAGCTTCACATAGCACCTCAACCCATTCAAGGGGAATCAAGAGGAGTTAGTCCAGAGCCCTTCACGGGGAATTCGGCTACACTTATTGATTGTATTAAGTGTGTTGCAAAATTTGCATTAGTTTCCGCATTTAGTGCACTTAGTTTTGCATTTAGTTTTAGATTAGCACTAACACATATTCACCCCCCCTCTAGGTGTTTTCTTTCATAATGGATATATGATATATGAATATTTGGTTATATTGCAACTCATGCTCATGCAGGGAACACTTGTTATATGGAAAATATTGCAACTCATGCTCATGCAGGGAACACTTGTTATATGAAAATATTTTTATAACTTTTGTAGGGAGAACAAGAACACTTGACTTGTTACATATCAATTTGTTATAACCTGTTTACTGCAGGGGGAGTTTTCATAAACACAGGTTGTCATCATCAAAAGGGGGAGAATGTTGAAGCTTACAAATTGAAAGTTTTTGATGATGGATAATAAAGTGATAAAGATGCATTTGGAGCTCTATCTCAAGCTTATATATAGAGTTCTGGTTGCTCAAACTCTTATTAAGACTTTGGCTAATTATGTGTATTTTTTAGAATTATTGTTAAAAGCCTTTTGAACACGCACACAATAGTCATATAGTCGACTTGACCCTTGAAATAGTCGACTAACCTTTCACCTAGTCGACTTGACTTATTTTCCAGTCGACTAAGGCCTTTCACAAAAATATTCCTGCTCTCTGTTTATTCTCTGTCATCAGTATTAGTCGACTTCCCTGAGAGACTAGTCGACTAACCCTTGATATAGTCGACTAATCTTGTTCTACTAGTCGACTAAAAATAGTTTCCAGAAACTTGTTATCCGTATCAGTCTTGATATAGTCGACTTGCCTCCTATATTAGTTGACTAACAATGGCAAAATTTGTTCTTCTAGTCGACTAACCTCATATCCTAGTTGACTAATAGTGGTTTCTGACTGTTAGACAGTTTCTGATTTCTGGTGTTTTATTCAACGTTTTAAATTTCAGATTTGAATTGATAATTTTCCTAACTGACTATAGATTTCACCTATAAATAGGGATGCTGTCCTAAGATCAATTCACCAATTCAAAACACCAGTTTTCTGCCCAAAAATTCTGTTCAAAATTCTGTTCTTCTGAAAACTTGCTTCTACTTTCTGTTTCTTCACCAATTCCTACTCTATTGTGAAAATTTCTGAAAGTCCACCTATAAAAGACCTTGTCCACGATCACATACAGATTCAAGGCTTATAGGATTGATTATAATCATTCAAAGAGGAGCATTGTACAAGAACGTCTTCTTGGTCTAGAAGAGAAGTTGTACACGGTGTTGTTTCTTGGTTGTAAGAGGAGTTGTACACATTTGGCAAAGGGTGTTTTGTTAAGTGGTGTACAGGTATTGGTTTTGGGTGTATCCAAATCAAGAAAGGAAAATCTCAAGCGGATTGCTTGGGAACTGACGTAGATCACAAGGACCGAACCAGGATAAATCTCCTGTCTTTGTGTTTGCATTACTGAGTTTTTTCTTGTGAATTTTTATTTCCTGCAAGTGGTTTTATTTAAAAAGTTTATAAATACTACTCACCCCCTTTAGTGTTTGTGTTTCTTATTTATAAATCCTACACCACCCAGCCGTTTCTGACGCAACTCCTCTTGCTTCGAGTGAGACATCCACAACAGCCGACCTCATTGATCTTTAGCTTCAATTCAGTAAGCAGGACTCGCTTGATTCACGAAGTCAGTTACGCTGCTAGATCATCCCACATTTTGAACATTGCAACAACTCTTACTCCAGCATGAGCGGTTACAGATGGCAGCTGAAATCACTCCCAATAATCAAAAGCTTAATAGCAGCTATGAAGAAATCTCAACGTGCAAATATTACAATTATAGAGATCCGTAATATCCAAACCTTTGATTACGACATACATGGTTTATACACTTGAACCTCCATTAAGCAAAGGAGGACCTGAGAGGGATCAAACCCTAAATAATTAATCTGTAGCAGAGCGTGAAGAGTGTTAGCATTTGAGGGTATTTCAAAATTATGCAAAGTTCTTTTAGTCCCACATTATATTGGAAAAGAACTCTATAGTGTTTAGATATGTAGTCTATCTCATGATGGGCTCTGTGGGGCTAGAAACCAGGAGGTGCTCGCGCGCACATAAGGCCAGCGAGGCTCAGTGAACGAAATTGGGTTAGCGGGTCCAAAAAACCTTAATGAGTATGTGCGCCCGCATCGCACCTGCAGGGAGGTGCAAATTTGTGTTTCAGAACCTCGCGAGTGTCACCGAAATAGGCTAAGTTTTGCCAGTTGTTTTTTTTGAAATTAAAATTAAGATAAAACTTTCCATATCTTTCCAAATCCTGTTACAATATTTGGGTCAAAGATAGTTGTTAAGATTCGTATCTTTCCATAGTCTGTTACATGATTTGGGTCAGAGATAGTCTGTTACAATATAGCTCTCTGTCCAAGTTCTACAATGACACTTTTTTAAGGCAATATTACTTTTTCTACACAAGAAAAGATTATGTTCTCTGCTCAAGAATTTTGATTCTGAAAACTCTCTTTATAAAGGACTTGATCCCTGCTCTAAAATGTAGAACATGGTATTCATGAAATGAGGATACTTATTTTTAAGTTCATCAATTTGAACATGCTATTCATGAATTTGAGAGGAAATATCTTTTTCATCAGACATAACAAAACTGAAAAAATTTCCAATAGCAAAATTTTAAGTTCCAGCATCTTCAAATATGTATTTCTTATTAAGACTTTCCTAAATTTCAGTTGCAGTTTTATAAGAACGCTAAACATCAAATAGTGCATTACTAAATGTACTGAAAATGATATGTCTGTAAACTGTTTGTTTTTTTTTCAGTTTTGCAATTCTTTTTCTTTCTCTTATTTAGGATCAGTTATAGTAAAGCATAACCAGTTATATCAAGTGTAGACATAACTTTTTCTACTCATCATTTAAAGTGAGCTCCATTAAATGATTTATAGATACTTGAAATAAAATAGATCAACTTTAACAGAATGGATCTTGAATTTGAATGTCATAAGGTTGTATTTGAGTGGGAAGGATTCGACCCCAAATCCTTCTGAAATGACATAAGTCTCTCTCTCTCTCTTTCTCTCTCTTTCTCTCTCCTCTCTCTTTATATATATATATATAGGGGTTACTGTACCTCAGCCGACGGCTGAGAGAGTTTCTCAGCCGGCGGTAACGTGGCCGAATATATGCCACATATCGGTCGCAGTGTGTAGGCGTCAAAAAATTTAAAAAAATCCCGCCTAAAGAATCGTCAATCAAATTGACCAAAATACCTCTTTTTTACTTCTAAACTAGCAAAAACTCATCCACAAAAAATTTTACCTAAAAAATTTATAATTTACAGAGAATTTTCTGTTGAATATATCTACAGTTATAAAATTCCTGATTCTACTGCATCGAAATTGTAATGGAAAAAATTGGATTAAGATAATGTGAACTGCGATGATATATCAGATATTCTCGTAACTGCAACAATATTTATTTATATCACGACTGTGACCCCTCATTCCTTATTCGCATAGAAATAACAGACGAAACATGATATCGTTCAGCACTGCGACGACAGACGCTGTCTTTTTTCACATGCCTTATGTAACAGAATTTTGATCATTTTACAAAGTTTACGATCATAGTCACAGTCATAGTATAACAAAACTTTCGATCACTGCGACCATGGTCGCATTCAATCATTGCGACCATGATCGCAGACTTATTATAATATAACTTTCAATTTTATATCACGACTGCGACCCTAGTCGCAGTTATAGTATAACAAAACTTTCGATCACTGCGGACTTAATATAATATAACTTTCAATTTTATATCGCGACTACGACCCTAGTCGCAGTCATAATATAACAAAACTTTCGATCACTGCAACTATAGTCGCAGACTTAATATATTATAACTTTCAATTTTATACCACGACTGCTTATAACTTTCAATTTTATACCACGACTGCACCCCCAGTCGCATTCCTTATTCGTATAGAAATAACAGACGAAACATGCTATCGTTCAGCACTGCGACCACAGTTGCTGTCTTTTTTCGCATGCCTTATGTAACAAATTTTTGATCATTTTACAAAGTAGTTTAGCCCTGTGACTGTGAGATCAGTCCGCGTATATCATATCTTATAAAATACTATATTAATTACTCTAAATTAAATGAAGTAATTAATATTCTATCTACCATGATACATCAACAGTCTCGAAAAAAGAGATGCACTAATATTAATCTCGATAAAGGAAAGATGTGCACCATACGTAATCTAAAGATATAGGAAAAATATTCTATAAAAAGTTAATTTGTAGTTCATATAATAAACCTCTGGAAAAAGGAACTCTTCGGATTCTCCCGCCATAACTCCTTCAATTAAATATTTAATTTCATTTTACCACTTTGATTGGTCGCTAATGTTGCATATTTAGTATCATATTTCCATACTTATTATAGAATAAAAGTTGCATTGTCCTAATTAAGTGTTTAATTTATTTGCAGGCCCATTCCTTAAGGAGATAAAGAGAAATGAGCCCAAAAGCCCACCAAATTCTGAATTAAATCAGAATTAATTCGAGCTCAGTGAATCAGGGCAGAATCAAGAGGTTGAAAACCGGTTGAGAACAATCCTCTCAGAATCGATCGGTTAAAGCCAAGAATCAAAGGCCATTTCGTCACAATCCTGGACTCAAACGAGAAAACCAACTGAAGATAAATGCAGAAGGAAACATCAGGGAGACCCACCAACAGGGTGTGGCCACCTGGCCACACCCTGGCCGCGAAAACGCGGCTAAAGCCGCGTTTTCGCGGCTTGGTTAAGGAGTGGGGGAGCGTTTGCTCCCCCCAATCTTCCCAGGATTCTCCCCTTATGGGTTTTGCCTATAAATACAGGTTTCTGCTGAGCAAAATGGGACGACCATGCAGAGATAGGATTTAGACTAGTTTTTCATCTTTTAGTTTAGGTTTTGTTTTTCGTTTTCATGTAATTTTAGTTTTCATTTATGTAATTCAGAGGAGATCAGACTTTCATAGAAGAACAAGAATGAAGCTTGAGCTGAGAGTGACACCGGTGTAAGGTTTCTTTCGTTTCTTTTATCGTTATGAAATCAAATCTGTATTCTCTCTTTGTATGTACTTTGTTTTAGTTTTCCTCTTCTTCTTCTTTTTCTACTTTACTTTTCTTTTGGTACAATTGTCTTCCAAGTGAGTCTAAAAGCATCGAAAGAGCCTTGCCTTTGCGAGTGCCACCGATAGCTCATGACGATGGAATTGAGTCTCTCTGTATCATTTCATGCTTGAGTTGTCTTGATGATGTAATGTGGAAGAGACCAATAATCAACTCTTATGGGCTATGCGCTGATTGCCTCCACTTCAAGGTAACATCGTCGCTGAAGATTCAAGGTAAGCTTTTAGTGAAAAGATGGTAAGTAATTATTTTTATTTCTTTTCTTTTATTTCTGTAAATTAAATCACCAACACCACATCTTCCAAATCTTTCTTTCCCATTTCTTGTAAATAGTCATTCTCCATTCTTCTCCACCTTCTGATTCTACCGTTTTCTTTCTAACTTTAACATAACTCTTTTTCATTTTATTTCTTAAAAACAAAGAAGAACTTTCGTTTTGTCTTCATAAAGATTTCAATAAAGAACCTTGAACGGTTTTATCGCAAACCCTCCTTGTGGATCACGACCCGCATAGCCACTTGCTATAGCGGTAAGAATTGAGCACTTGCACATCTTTATTATAAATCTAAAATTCTTTATTTTTATGTGCAGGTTTTGCTTCAATCAAATTTTCGGCGCCGTTGCTGGGGAGGGTAACGGTTTTATTGAAATCTGATTTTTATTGAATTTTTAGAACTAAAATGAATTTTCTTCTCTGTTGCAGGTTATAGGGCAAGCAAAGCAGGAAAAAAGGATTGCAGAAACATATAAGTGGTCTTGGGCCTCTGTTCAAAAAAACAGAGACCAAGTACCCTCTGAATTGCCGCATTTGCTTGGCTTTAGCTGCGTTTCCGTGGCAAGGAAGAGTTCACTACTAACTGGCTTTTTGCAGGGCTGCTTGCTTGGCAAAATTCTAGTTTTCTGCAAACTTTATTTCTTATATGCCATCACATAAGCCTGCTAATAAACCAACAGTAAACATTTGTTGAAAAGTTAAAAAAATTGATTAGACGTTTGCATTTTAGGCACGTGTCTTTTCAATTCATTTATTTACTGTTGAAGAGTGCTGGAGCAAGGTACGTTCGCATTGCATTTAGAATAGGACTCATCTCGTGGTTGATTTACATCGCTTTGAGTGAATCTTGTTTACATATCTTGTACACTTGCACAAACTGATCTTAAGGACACCACCCCATAACAAGATAAGGTGGGGATTTAATCACCCTTTCTTGGCCCAAAAATCAGATTCCAAGCACTGACTAACCCGAGCCTAACTAAAAATGAGTAGACGTTGGCCCTAGGACATCTCGGACTCAATTAGGAGATTATCCTAAGGGGGAAAGATGCTGGAATTTGACTCCTGCCAAATCAGTGTCTAGGAAAGGGATTAAGGGCCGAAAGCCCGAAGGTTGGTGGTTATTTAATTAAGGAACGTCTTTGACAGAAAACCTCCCACCAATCTTGCCCTGACCTGGTTGATTAGCTTGTGGTTAAAGTCTGCATTAGACCTCCCGTGGATAGTCTAATCAGTTAGGAGTCGTCTAGGTCATAGGTCTACCCTAACTTAGGTTAGAATTTTTTCTTTTTGTTTGCTTATTTGTTTGTTTTTGTTTGTGTTCTATTGTGTGATTGGCTTACAATAACAATTTTTTCAATTTTAATAGTAATCCATATTACACACCGACTTCATTTTCGGATATTACCAACCCGACATATCATAACTTTAACCAACCTAGTGTGCCGGATTGGTCTTATCCGAATCAATATAACCCATGCCCCCAATCTAATAACTATAATTTCCAGAATGATTTCAACTCTTCACAGAGTCAGTGGGGCTTCACCTCCCCCGAGTCCAATTTTCAACCAACTTGTCCTCCTTCTCCACCTTGTCCACAATATTTCCAAGATTCATACTCAGTTCCACCAGTCCAAAATAGAAAACTATCAATTTTGGAAATGAGTATGCGTGAGTCCAAACACAAATCCCAAAATCTGATGGACTCACAATTTCACCACCAATTCCATGACAATACTTCATCTTTTCATCAAAACAATGAACCTATCAACTATGAAAAGATGCTTGAAGCCATGACTCAGGCTCAAAACGCTCGTAATCGTGACATAGATATGATGGTCCAATCTCTATGTTCCCACCGTTTGACCAGTTCTGATGTTACTAACCATCCTGTTAGAGCCAATGAGTCAGGTTGTTTTGGAAATCAAGGTTCCATTTCAGAACAATCATTGCCCAAACTCCAAATTTTAAAAAGAATATTGACAGTTTGGCAAGTTATCCTTTTCCTGAAATCGAACGTGAAAATGAATATGATCATGAACTTCAACTTAGTGATTCAATTTTACTTCCTGATTCAAAAATAACTCCGGTGTCTTCAGCTGATTTCAATCTTTTTCCCGAGTCAACATTGGATCCTGTGCCAATTCATCATGAAATTGAATCACCGATTTTTGATGATCATATTGAACTTGACCAATTTTACACTTTTGAAAATCCTATTGACAAATTGGCAAGTTCTCATTTTTTTGATATTGAACTCAATGAGATATGTGACCTAGATTCTCAAATCTGTAATCCAGTTCAACTTTCTGAATCAATATTAACTGCTGTTTTGTTACCAAACTTGAGTAATATTTTAGAGTCAGTTTTGATTCCCCCACCTATCATTCTTGAACTTGAATCACCAATATTAAGTCACATTCCATTGTTAGAAAATAAATGTGGACTTGAGTTTCAACTTCTTGACTTGGACCCACTTTCTGAACCGATCTCGACTCCTAAACCTTTACTTGACTTAAGTCACTTTCCTGAGCCGGTATTAGTTCCCGTACTTCCTGAGTCCAAGTCAATCATTCTATCTTTTCACACTCCATTCTGGGACGAGGTGGTTGACAAATTTGACTCCGAAATTAATTATGGAATTTGAAAATTAGATGGGGTTAATTTTTTAATAAAAATCCTTCATGGATACACAATTTTAATGGGTTATACTAGAGAGACTTTTGGTGGGTTCCTCCGAACCCCACGAAAAGTCGATTGGGCCGCATTTCGTGGACCAATCAGATCACCACCGGAATCACCACCTTAAGGTAACATTTTCCTTCCCTTTCTTCTTTTTCATGCATCTATGCTTTAATTCATACATTGAGGACAATGCATGAGATAGGTGTGGGGGAGGGTCTAACATAACTTAGGTTTTTTCTTTTTATTAAAAAATTAACATTTTCTTTACTTTTAAAAACTTTTTAGAAAATAGAAACAATATTTTGACATATTTTTTGTAAGAAATTAAGTTAATTTTAAGAAATAGGAAAATCCAAATTAGGATTTCTTATACTTGGTCAAAATAAGATTATTTGTTTGATTTTTAGGGTTAGGAAGAAAATTTTTCAAAATAATTTAGTCTTGATCTTTACCTTAATGAAATATGCACACTTCATACACTTACACACTTAGGGTTCAAAAACAAAGATTCTTATGCCTTATATATAAAAAAAAGAAAAAAAAGAAAAAAATATCTATGAAAAATGAACAAGTCTAATTATTGATTAGCTAGGTGCTTTGGCCTAAGCAAGCCTTAGTATTTATGCGAAAGATGATTAGATAAGTTTAAAAAAAATATATAAAATCCTCTGATTAAGCTGGGTATTTGTGCCTAATAAAGCATAAGTATTCACGCCTAAAAGGGGTCCATATAATAAAATCCTTAGTTTTGTGGCCTTATTTGCTCGAGTCCTTAAGTCCTTGGGTATTTTCTCACCTGGTGCTCTAAGACCGTTTGGTTTGGGAGTCATCGATTAAAGGCTCGTTACATCGGCAGATTAGAAAGCCTAATAGAACTAAGGAATAATACCACAAAATATATATATAAAAATAAATAAGGCATAAGAGTTAGAGTTAATGAACCCTTAGTCAAAATTTTCACGATCACAAGGTGCATATGACTTAGGGTAAAGTAATAGACTAGATGAGAAGTACAATTTGACTCCTTACTTTGATTGATAATAAATTTTTGAATAGAGACTAAGTTTAGGAATGAAAAAATTCAGTCTTCCTATAACTTATAGATTGCTTAAATCTTACAATTATATTTCAAATATTTTTCTCTTTCAAAATGCTTTTCAAAAATACTAACTCTTTATTTCTCTTTCTTTATGGATTTTGTGGGTGCAATCCGCTGAAAACCCTCATGAGACAAAACTCATCCTCTAGGGGAAACCTAGAGGTTTAACGGCTTGTTGCACATGCTCAGTGCAATCGCGTGACCTGCGAAAGTGGTCTAATAATCCTTAGTATAGTTTAGTTGTTTTGCTCGAGAACGAGCAAAAGATAGGTATGGGGGTGTGATTGGTCGCTAATGTTGCATATTTAGTATCATATTTACATACTTATTATAGAATAAAAGCTGCATTGTCCTAATTAAATGTTTAATTTATTTGCAGGCCCATTTCTTAAGGAGATGAAGAGAAATGAGCCCAAAAGCCCACCAAATTCTGAATTAAATCAAAATTAATTCGAGCTCAGTGAATCAGGACAAAATCAAGAGGTTGAAAACCGGTTGAGAAGAATCCTCTCAGAATCGATCGATTAAAGCCAAGAATTAAAGGCCATTTCGTCACAATCCTGGACTCAAACGAGAAAACCAACTGAAGATAAATGCAGAAGGAAACATCAGGGAGACCCACCAACAGGGTGTGGCCCGCCACACCCTGGCCGCGGAAACGCGGCCAAAGCCGCGTTTCCCCGGCTTGGTTAAGGAGTTAGGGGGAGCGTTTGCTCCCCCAATCTTCCCGGGATTCTCCCCTTATGGGTTTTGCCTATAAATACAGGTTTCTGCTGAGCAAAATGGGACGACCATGCAGAGATAGGATTTAGACTAGTTTTTCATCTTTTAGGTTTTATTTTTCTTTTTCATGTAATTTTAGTTTTCATTTATGTAATTCAGAGGAGATCAGACTTTCATAGAAGAACAAGAATGAAGTTTGAGCTGAGAGTGACACCGGCGTAAGGTTTCTTTCGTTTCTTTTATCGTTATGAAATCAAATCTGTATTCTCTCTTTGTATGTACTTTGTTTTAGTTTTCCTCTTCTTCTTCTTTTTCTACTTTACTTTTCTTTTGGTACAATTGTCTTCCAAGTGAGTCTAAAAGCATCGAAAGAGCCTTGCCTTTGCGAGTGCCACCGATAGCTCATGACGATGGAATTGAGTCTCTCTGTATCATTTCATGCTTGAGTTGTCTTGATGATGTAATATGGAAGAGACCAATAATCAACTCTTATGGGCTATGCGTTGATTGCCTCCACTTCAAGGTAACATCGTCGCTGAAGATTCAAGGTAAGTTTTTAGTGAAAAGAAGGTAAGTAATTATTTTATTTCTTTTCTTTTATTTCTGTAAATTAAATCACCAACACCACATCTTCCAAATCTTTCTTTCCTATTTCTTGTAAATAGTCATTCTCCATTCTTCTCCACCTTCTCATTCTACCGTTTTCTTTCTAACTTTAACATAACTGTTTTTCATTTTTATTTCTTAAAAACAAAGAAGAACTTTCGTTTTGTCTTCATAAAGATTTCAATAAAGAACCTTGAACGCTTTTATCGCAAACCCTCCTATTGGATCACGACCCGCATAGCCACTTACTATAGCGGTAAGAATTGAGCACTTGCACATCTTTATTCTAAATCTGAAATTCTTTATTTTTATGTGCAGGTTTTGCTTCAATCACGCTTCTTCAAATACTCAACCCTCACCTATAACAATTATTTTTACTATTCATGTTCTTTCACATTATTGATCTTTTTATAGTGCTTGTAAATATTATATTATCTTATATCTAAAAACGATATTTGTGCTCTTCCTTTTCAATTTGATTTCAAAACTTTCAGAAAATAATTCATTCTTGAATCATGTCTTCCCCATCTTCTTTCTCTGAACACTCAGATTTCAACTTCAATCATTCTCCCACCAGTCCTCTTTTTTCAGGGTATTCTAGTGAATCTGATACCAGTCTAGACTTCACTCCTTTTGACTATCTCACTACATCAAATAATATTTTATCTAATCCTCCTCTTCATGAGGATGATGAAGTTTTCATGGGGCTTAGTGAGGAGGAACTTATTCCTCTGCCACTTTACAGAGACATGCTTGATGAAAGCATATCCTGCGATGCTGGAGGCTCGCTTTCTTTGTGCATATCTTTTACAGATTCTTCTCGACACGGATTGGACGAAGAGCTTGATAGAAACGATCCATTCTAAGAGTAAACTGAGGAGTACTGCGAGCTGGACGACGAGGAAGATGATGAGGAAATAAGTGATGAACAGGAAGACGAGGAGAATGAAGATGACAAATCTGCTTATGATGGTGATGACGACAGGGATTAGGATTTCCTGATCTTTTGATATTCAACGTTATTTTGTCTTCTTTTAAGAGCTTTTATTACTCTTTTTTTGTAAGGTCTCTTTCTGACTATATTATATTATAAATAAAATTTACTTCTATCTGTAAAATAATCTTTCATATTTTTAAAATACATATAAAGTATACCGTATAGTTATTATTTCTGCATCTTATCTGCGATAATGGTTGCAGTACTCAGATAATAATTACATATAAAACTGCGACCACGGTCGCTGTCCAATCATAAATAGTTTGATCGTTTTGCATTCAATAAAGTTAAAAATAGCTACCATGGTCGCAGTCCAAAATTAACTATATAAACAGATAATACTACGAACATGATCACAATCCTTTCGATCAGTATATTTCACTGTATATCACAAACTAGAAAATTGGGACTGCTGTCCTTAAGCACTGCAACCATAGTCGCAGTCCTTGTTCCCCGCAATATTTTAAAAAAATTCGTAGTTTATAGGCGGCTGAGACAACAGTTACAGTGAAGAGCAAATATATAAAATCATACGTAAACTGCGACTATGGTATCAGTCCTTAGTCACCGTTATTACATTTACTTAGCAAAAAAAATCATCCACAAAATGCTGTCGCAAGCACTGCGACCATAGTCCCAATCCTTGATCGCATGCAATATGTAAAAAAACAATTTAATAGTTTATAGGCGGCTGAGATAACAGTCACAGTGAAGAACAAATATATAAAATAATACGTAAACTGTGACGATAGTATCAGTTCTTAGTCACCATTATTACATTTAACCTAGCAAAAAAAAATATCCACGACATGCTCTCGTTAAGCACTGCGATCATAATCCCAGTCCTTATTCGCATTCAATATGTAAAAATATAATAACTTATACATTACATGCGAAAAAAGTAAACTGCGACTATATTCGAAATCAGTAAATTCTTACAGATCATATCATAAAATCTACAAATTAAATAATTGTAGACTGCGATAAAGGGCGCATTTAAAACTATTGAGAAATTATTTTATTGACCGCTACGACCTTAGGCGCATTCCTAAAATATATAATATCGACGAAAAAAAATTTAAAACTATTGAGAAATTATTTTATTGACAACTACGAGCTTACGCGATTTCCTAAAATATATAATATCTGCATAAAAAAATTTAATAAAAAAGCATTCAAATTTGTTTCGTGATTTGATGAAGTTGGTCACAGTTTGGTCGCAGTTATAAAAGATAATTATGTCAATATTGACTAACATCAGAAATAAAAAAATAATAAACTATGCATATCCACTATCTTTTACCGCATGGGCATTTAGAAATTTCAACTGTTTCAATAGGCGGGCCGTCCTTCCTAGTGTGACTAATAATGTGCACGTCACCACAGGCTGAGAGTGTCTCTCCGCCGTCGGCTGATATACGTATTTCTGATATATATATATATATATATATATATATATATATATATATATATATATATATATATATATATATATGTCTTCGTGTGAGAAACTTTCTCACGCGAAGGCCGTGATAAAATCATATAAGAGCGATCAGGGATGATCCGAACAGTTTAGCTTTATCTACATACTTTATTTAGTCTACCATTAAAAAAAAACGTGATTCTAAGCCTTCTAGTCATTACAAAACATACATTATTTAGCTATAGAATAAAAATATCCTTAGATGCAAGGGTAAAAAGGCTTGGAATCGTGTGATTTTTTATTGATAGCTTAACTAGAGTATGTAGATCGTGATGAACAGTTCAAATCATTCACAGAATCATTCCTATATGATTTTCTCATAAAGCTTATTTTGAAAAGTTTCTCCTTTAAAGATTTTCCTATATATAATATATATATATATATATATATATATATATATATAATATATATATATATATATATAGGGATTTTTGTACCCCAGCCGCCAGTTGAGATAGTCTCTCAGCCGGTGGTGACAAGACGCAATCTCTTCGACGGATATGTGACAAAGTGTCAGTGATAATGAAGCAAAAAAATCCTGCTAAAAGGGCCATCGATCACTTTATTGTACCAATTGACCAAAATACCCTCAGTTTTCCTTTTAATTTAGCAAAAACTCATACTACATAAATATTTATTAAGAAAAATTTGTTTACCAAGCAAAAAATTCTTTTATAACTAATGAGACCAAAGTCGTAGTATTTAAAAGAATACTGATTTGGAGTAAAAAAATGGTTTTAATCACAGTTTAACTGTAGATTGCAACTTTAAGCCCTTTTTATTTTGTTTGTTTAAAGAAAACTGTGATCAACGTCGCAGTCTATAAAGTAATAATTTGGAATAAATAAGAAGTTTTTAAGATATTTCAAACATTAAACTGTGACTTTGAGTTTTTTAACTTTATTTCTTTAAAGAAGAATGCGACTCAAATCGCAATCTTTGAAATTATAATTTTTAAAATAAGTTGTTTAAAATATTTTTAATCTATGGACTGGGACTTTGAGTCTTTTAATTTTGTTTGTTTTAAGAATATCACGACCAAAGTCACAGTATTTTAAAATTAAGCTGTTTGGAATACTACGACCTTGATAGCAATCTTGTAAAACCTCTTTTTTTATATGTGATTTAAGTCACAGTCTTTGAAAAATAAGCTGTTTAGAATACTCTGACCTTGGTCATAGTCTTGTATAACTTCTTTTTTCCTGGTAATAAAAATTATGACCACGGTCGCACAGATATTATTATGACTAAGACAGAACTGACAATCAAATTTTACTCAGAAATGCTATTTTAAATGAACTGCGACTATGATCATAGTATGAACTCAAAAATAAGTAGTTCTTATTGTACATATGAACAGTGATCTTGTTTGCAGTGCAAGAACAATATATAAATCTTACTATCGTTAAGCACTGCAATCTCATTCGCAGTCCTTAATCGTAATCCGCATATTACCAAATTTTTTCATTTATAAATGCGACAAAGGTTGCAGTCCTAATAACACTCCGTTCAAACAAAGTAGATTAGTGCTGCGACTGTGATAACGGTCCTCGTATAACATAAATTATAAAATACCATATTATGACTGTGACCAAGCCGCATTCATAATATCCTATTTACCATGATACAGCAAGTGTATCAAAAAAACATTAGTAAAATTAATCTAGATAAAGGAAAGAGGGCACTATATGAAAATTAAAAATCTGGAAAGAAACATTTTATAAAAAGCTAATTTGTAGTTCACATCATAAATTTCTGAAAAGAAGATACTCTGGGGATTCTCCCGCCATAATTACTTCAATTAAATATTTAATTATTTTTTTATCTCTTTTTAATACTTATTATTTTTATAAATGTCGTTTCAGAGTATTGGCTTTTTCGTAGTCCCTGTTGTTGGCCCAAAGACCCATCACTCTAGTTTTGATGATTAACTCATGTAGTTATAGTACTAATGATCTTGTGTTTAATTAGTCTCAGATATTTGATCAAGATCGTAGTAGGTGTTTAGCTTCAATAAAGGATTTAAAGTCAAGTTTTGGAGCTAGCGCGTATTGATTCAAGAGTTCGCGCATCAAGATCGCATCAAGTATCAAGAGGAGTCTAGCTCATTGGATCAAAGGTTTGGACCAAGTCAAGAAGGAGAAGAAGATTTTCAAGAGAAGATTTTCAAGGAGACTTGTGACGGGTTTTGTAAGTGTCAAGATTTATTTTTAGATAAAATATAAAGGATAGATTAGCTGGTAGATTGCTCAAGTTCATATATACTCACACACAAGATTTATATGTATTTTCATAAAGAGTTCTTGTTTTAGAAAATACCATTTTGATTTTTAAGCTTCAAAGTATACATGTGTTTTTACCAAAACTATTTTAGAGCTTATTGTTAAAAACATAGATATTTCATCTCATATGTCTAGTGGATCATATCCATACACACTAAGCTTCAAAAGTGTTTAAAATATCTTATTTTTGTATTTGGAGAAGTTTAGGAAAAATCGTTTTTCAATTTGGAGATAGTTTTAAAAAATACATGTTTATAGAAAAACTGTATTTTTCTTTAGAAGTTTGGTTTCTAGAAAATACCGTTTTTATTTAAAGCCAAAATTTTTATATTACAAAAATAGTTCAAAATGTTTGTAATATGTTTTGATTTTTAATCAAACATGTTTGTATATCAAAGTATATCAATGAACTTATTTTTGTAGAATTTATGAGAATTTATGAGATTTTGTTATAGGTAAAAAAGACCAAGTTTTAATCCCTTAAAATATATGGCCAGGCCTTCTGCCGGTCGACCGGGTCGGTCGACCGAGACAGAAATTGGTCGACCGGCCCGGTCGACCGATGTGCACAAACGTACACAGCCAGTTTGGCTGGAGGCCCGATCGACCGACCCGATCGATCGCCAGAGAGCTCTGCTCTTTGGATCTGGCCCCGGTCGACCGGCGGAGAGCTCTGCTCTCTGTATCCAGGCCTCGGTCGACCGGGCGGTTGACCAGTGGTACAATGGTCGAAAATCTGACCGTTGGCAGGTCGACCGGTCGGTTGACCGACAGTAGCGTCAGCTGCTGATTTGGCCTCCAACGACCATATTTTTGGAGTCTATAAATTGGGGTTCCCTTGGACTGTTTTTATAAGATTTTCAGTGGGTTTTCAAGCAAGTTTTTCCTACCTTCCTAAGTGTTTATCTCCACTTGTTTTAGAGCTTAAACTTCCATATCAAAAGGAGAGTTTATCAAGAGTGCTTTGTAAAAGAGATTTCTTGAGTTTTTCACCACAAATCTATTCTAGTTTTTCTCACACATACTTGAGCTTTCTATTGCTATATCAATCTTATAGGAGAGTTGCTGTGAGAGTGTTTTTTGGTGATCAAAGTGTTTAGATAACCAAGTGTCCAACCTTGTATTTGAGGAGGTAAACTTGCAGATTCGTGTTGTTTCGAGTTCTTGTGGGAGCTCGGTGTAGAGGTGCGGCCTCGACAAGCTAGCGTGCTTGCGTGTGTTGTTCTTGCGGGAACAAGAGAGGGACTAGTGAGTCCAAGGAGCTCTAGTGTGAACTCATTGTAGGTGTTGCGGCACCGAGTGATCCAGTGGGATCAAATTTTATTAAAATTTTTCATAGTGTTGAAGGCGGGGACGTAGAGCAAGGGTACTCGAACCTCGAAACAAATCTCCCATGCTTGTGATTGCTCTCTCTATCTCTCACTTGTGATTATATCTTGCATCTTACATTGCTTATCTATTTTTATGCTTGATATATTGTGCTTAAATTGATATATGCTTGGGATTGTTTTGCTCACACTTGTATTCAAAAAGAGAGCCATAGAGGCACCTCAACTCTTATCTAGAGGGATCTTGAGGAGATAGTCCAGAGCCCTTCACCGGGAATTCGGCTACACTCTTGTGTTATGACTTGTGTGTTTAGCTTAATAATTTTAATTTACATAAATAGTTTTTAATTCCACATTAATACATCATTAGATTAGTTATTCACCTATTCACCCCCCTCTTGGTGATTACAATTGGTATCAGAGCTTGGTGCTCTTCATTTGGGTCTAACAACCTATAGTTAAAGATCCTTATTTTTTAGGTAATCACAATATTTGTACACACACATGGATTTTATGACACCTCCTATGTTTGACATTCTTAACATCGAAACTTGAAAAGTTAAGATGCCCATGTACCTCAAAGCCCTAGGTATTCATGTTTATCTTGCCACAATTAAAGACTTATATTATTTAAATGGCAAAAATTTTGAGGCTAATGCAAAAGCCATTTATGCATTAAAGAGTACCCTAAATGATGATTATTTATGTAGGGTTTTTAACTTTGATTTAGCTTTCGTAGTATGGAACACTCTAGTCTCTCTTAGCGAACAAAAGCAATTTTATGCGGGAAGTGACTCGGATGATGAAAATGGTGCTTCCAACCTATGCTACATGGTTTAAGGGGATGACCCCCTTGAGGTAAACTCCGAATCCAAACTTGATGAGGATGTTGACATGTCATATGATGATCTTGCTTCATTTTGTCAATAACTTCTTGAAAAATATGATTTGCTCAAAAAGGATTATAAGAAATTGAAAAATAAATATGAGTCCATTTCAAAAAAAATGATTCTTTTAAAAATAAATTTGCATGCATTTCAAAAGAAAATGATATGTTGAAAAAGGAGAATGTTTCTTTATCTTCAAAATTAAATGATCTTTATAATGGAAATAATTCTTTGAAAAATAAATTAATTTGGTGGAAAAAGAAAAAGAAATTGTTTTATAAGAAAACAACTCTTTGAAAAGAAAATTTGTTTCAAAAGAAAAAGAAAATATTTCTAAAAAGAAAGCTTGTTGATTCTCATACTTCCCATGCTCTTCATGCTACCATTGATAAAAATGAGATTCAATTTTTGAAAAATAGAATAAATTGTTTGAGCTCAACTTTGAGCAGTTGTGCATTTAATCATAATAGATTAGAAACCTTGTTTCAAAAGAAACAAGCTCCACATGTTCATGCACATCACCCACGGCATGCATATGCACACTTTGCACATAATGATCACACCCATTCTCATACGCATGCTGGAGTGTACAAATGTACACATTGTGGCCGCAAAGGCCACTTAGCAAAGTTTTGTTATGATAAGGTAAATTCTATAAATTTTGCTAATAAAATGTTTGGGTTCCTTATAATACTAACCCCCGTGGACCCAAACGAAAATGGGTACCAAAATCCCCGCCACTTGTGTTTGATGTAGGTGTGGGCTCTCATATGACGTGAGAGGGTTGGTGCCTGGTGGTGGATGCATGATGAGCTAGATGGACACACTAAATTGATGCATCACTATCAAGGAAGTTTGGTGGGAGGACCACCATGTTTTTGGAGGCTCAGAGAATAGTGCATTTGGTTTGGTAACTATCTCTAAACTCCCATTTAGTTTACATGCTTCTATATAAATATTTTTAGCATGTTTTGGTTTTGGGCTTCTTGTGGTGAATACTTGTTAATGAACTTTTCATTAAAACTTATGTATATACTTGTATAAGTAGTGAGCAATATTTGATTCTTATATGTTTGTACTTCATTTCTCATTTGTACTCATTACATGTACATGTATAACCTAGTTTTGATGATTCTTTCATTTATACATGTTTCCCTTATTTTTGAATATGTTTTGCTTCATGTATATGTAATTTTTGTCCAAAACTAATAAATATATATGTATACCCTTGAGTCACTTACCTTCATGTAAATTACATTATGGACTCGTTTGTGTTTAGCATATGTATGTATATTGTTAGTTTTGATAGAACATATATATACCTTGAAGTTTTGATTTTAAAGAAAAAATATATTTTTATGATTTTCATTTCATGTTTATTTTGAGCCTCATTGATTATTTTTATGAATATGCTAATCACATGATTGTTTGTGCACTCACATTTTATTTGTTTTCTCATGACTATGTTTTCATGAGCCTTTATGAGCTTTATAGATCTAGAGTGACAATTTTTTTGTATTTAGCTTTCTTCATGGAAGATATGATTTGTTTTCACGTTTAAAGAATCTTTAATTAGTTTTTAAAGATTATTTTAAACTAGTTATTTATTCTTCAATTGGTAGATTTTTCAAACTATGCGAAAATGTGTTCAAACTCTTATTTTTGAAAACCCCGACCAACTGAAGGGCGGTTAGATGGGCGACCATGCCTTGTATGCTCTAGATTGAACATCTTTTTAACATGTGCATGAATAGGGTGAATAGCTATGAGTAATACACATGACCTTCATGATATTTCACTTTTGTATACTCATACGTGTTTTCTATATATATATGTATGCTTTAAATTTCAATAATATCAATTTCAATTGTATTTTATTTTTCATACATATATAGATATATAATATATTATATAATATATATATATATATATATATTATATTTTGATTGTACTTAATTTATAATATTTACATGTTTAAAGCACAAATTATCTTTATGCTAAGCTTGACTAATTTTTAAATGTTAATTGATGTCTTCATGAGCTTATGCACTATTTTCAATGGTATTTCATTGATATCAAAATATACTTCATATTTTACCTTTTAATTGGTATCAAAAATTTCTAATGTTTCATTTCAATTGGTATTTCAATTGACATTTTATTTGGTGTCAAAATTTTACAATATATTACAATTGGTATCAGAAATATAAAATATTTTACTTTCATTAGTATCAAAATTTGTTTTTGTTGACTTGAGAAAATTAAAAAATTTATTGATATATATTGCCTATATGTAAGGGGAGCTTAACATCTCTTCTATCTATAGATTCATGTTGAGTGTATCTTATATTGAGGAGCCTGACATCTCTACTTTATGTGGTACATGTGTAGGGGGAGCTTAACATTTTCACTTATGCATTGTATATTATGCTTTATGTGAGTTAGGATTTTGTCATCCCTTCTTCATGTAATGCATGTATGCAGGGGGAGCTAACTTCACGTCTCTCTCTCTTCATGAATGTATATCGTATATATATCTTTATTGTTTGATTTTTTTCGCCCCTTTGTTGATGAATTGACAAAAGGGAGAGAATTATTTGATGAGTTTATCAATGCATGTTTATTTCACTTCCTTGTTTTATGCAAAAAAGGGGAGAAGGATTTTTGTGTTTATATATGCATGTATATATGTTTTGTTTATGCAAAAAGGGAGAAGGATTTAGTGAGTTTATGCATGTTTATCACTTTGTTTATACATATATGTTGTTTATTTTATGCATTTCACTGAATAAATTTACGTTTATTGTTATGCATGAGTTAAGGGGGAGCTTCTATTAGCTTAACTTTAATCCATGCATATATAACTCCATGAGTTTTGTCATCATCAAAAGGAGGAGGTTGTTGGCTCAAAGGCCCATCACTCTAGTTTTGATGATGATTAACTCATGTAGTTATAGTACTAATGATCTTGTGTTTAATTAGTCTTAGATATTTGATCAAGATCTTAGCAGGTGTTTAGCTTCAACAAAGGATTTAAAGTCAAGTTTTAGAGTTAGCACATGTGATTCAAGAGCTTACGCATCAAGATCGCATCAAGTACTTAAGAGGAGTCTAGCTCATTGGATCAAGGTTTGGACGAAGTCCAGAAGGAGAAGAAGATTTTCAAGAAGACTTGTGTCGGGTTTTGTAAGTATCAAGATTTGTTTTTAGATAAAATGTAAAGGATAGATTAGTTGGTAGATTGCTCAAGTTTATATACACTCACACAAAAGATTTATATGTGCTTTCATAAAAGAGTTCTTATTTTAGAAATACCGTTTTGGTTTTTAAGCTTCAACGTATACATGTGTTTTACCAAAACTATTTTAGAGCTTGTTGTCAAAAACATAGATATTTTGTCTCATATGTGTAGTGGATTATGTCCATACACACTAAGCTTCAAAAGTGTTTAAAATATCTTGTTTTTATATTTGGAGAAGTTTTGAAAAAAATCGTTTTTCAATTTGGAGATAGTTTTTGAAAAATATAAGTTTATAGAAAAACCATATTTTTCTATAGAAGTTTGGTTTTTAGAAAATACCATTTTTGTTTAAAGCTAAAATTTCTATGTTACAAAAATAGTTCAAAATATTTGTAATATGTTTTGATTTTTAATCAAACATGTTTGTATATCAAAAAATATCAATGAACTAATTTTTATAGAATTTATGAGAATTTATGGGATTTTGTTAAAGGTAAAAAGACTAAGTTTTAATCCCTTAAAACAAGTGACTAGGCCTTCTGCCGGTCGACCGGGTCGATCGACCGAGACAGAAGTCAGTCGATTGGTCCGGTCGACCGATGTGCACAAAGGTGCACAACCAGTTTGGCTGGAGGTTCGGTCGACCGACCCGGTCGACCGCCAGAGAGCTCTGCTCTCTAGATCTGGAGCCGGTCCACCTGCTATCGACCGGTAGAGAGCTCTGCTCTCTGTATCCAGGCCCTGGTCGACCGGGCGGTCGACCGTGGCAGAACAGTCAGAAATCTGACCGTTGGCCGGTCGACTGGGCGGTCGACTGATTGAGCTTAAACCTGCACAAAAATACAGTATTTCAGAACTTCACAATAGAGATGTGCAAGTGCTCAATTGTACCACGATAGTAAGTGGCTATGCGGGTTGTGATCCACAAGGAGGGTTAGCGATAGAAGCGTTCAAGGTTTGTATTGAAATCTTTGTGAAGAAAAACGAAGGTTCTTCTTTGTTTTAAGAAATGAAAATGAAAAAGAGTTAGATTAAAGTTAAGTGAGAAAGAAAGTAGTAGAATGAGAAGGTGGAGAAAATTGGAGAATGATTATTTACAAAGAAATGGAAAAGGAGTGATGAAGGAAGTGGGTGTTGATGATTTGAACTACAGAAATAAAAGAAAAGAAAGAAGATAAGAAATATTTACCTATTTGGTTGATGACTTACTTGGAACCCTTGCATGTTCTACCTTGCTTAGGAGGCATTCAACACATAAGCCATAGGATCGAGCTCAGTCCCCAGTCACATTACATCATCAAGACGAATAAGAATGAAATGATATGGAGTCTTGAGGAGGAGACATCATCATGAATTATCGCTGGCACTCACACAAACATTGTTATACTGATGCTTCTGGATTCACTTGTATGCTCATCAAAACAAAAGAGGTGAAGTAGAAAGAAGAAGAAGAAAACAAATGTAAAAACGAACATAAAAAAAATACCTTTTATTGCTTGCAGAAATGATGGAAGAAAGGAGGAGGATACATCGGTGCCACTCTCAACATAAGCCTCTCTCTCTTACTTACATGAATCTGAATCTTGAGTAGATATCCAGAGCCCTTCACCGGAATTCAGCTACACTCTTGTGTTATATCTTGTGTGTTTAGCTTAATAATTTTAATTTGCATAAAAAGTTTTAATTTCGCATTAATACATCATTAGATTAGGTATTCACCTATTCAACCCCCTCTAGGTCATTAAAATTGGTATCAGAGCTTGGTCCTCTTGATTTTGGTCTAACAACTTAGAGTTAAAGATCCTCATTTAGCTAATCACAATATTTATACACACACATGCATTTCATGACACCTCCTATGCTTGACATTCTTAACATCCAAACTTGAAAAGTTAAGATGTCCATGTACCTCAAAGCCCTAGGTATTCATGTTTATCTTCCCACAATTAAAGACTCATATTATTTAAATGGCAAAAACTTGAGGCTAATGCAAAAGCCATCCATGCATTAAAGAGTACCCTAAATGATGATTATTTATGTAGGGTTTCTAACTTTGATTCGGCTTTTGTAGTATGAACACTTTAGTCTTTCGTAGTGAACAAAATCAATATTATGTTGGGAGTGACTTGGATGATGGAAGTGATGCTTCCAACTTATGCTACATGGTCCAAGGGGATAACCCCCTTGAGGTAAACTCCAAATCCGAACTTGAAGAGGATGTTGACATATCATATGATGATCTTGCTTCATTTTGTCAACAACTTCTTGAAAAATATGATTTGCTAAAAAAAGATAACAAGAACTTGAAAAATAAATATGAGTCCATTTTAAAAAATGATTCTTTTAAAAATAAATTTGCATGCATTTCAAAAGAAATGAGATGTTGAAAAAGGAGAATGTTTCCTTATCTTCAAATTAAATGATCTTTGTGATGGAAATAATTCTTTGAAAAATAAAATTAATTTGGTGGAAAAAGAAAAAGAAATTGTTTTAGAAGCAAACAACTCTTTGAAAAGAAAATTTGTTTCAAAAGAAAAGAAAATATTTCTAAAAAGGAAAAGATTGTTGATTCTCATACTTCCCATGCTCTTCATGCAACCATTGATAAAATGAGATTCATTTTTTGAAAAATAGAATAAATTGTTTGAGCTCAACTTTGAGCAATTGTGCATTTAATTATAATAGATTGGAAATCTTGTTTCAAAAGAAACAAGCTCCACATGTTCATGCACATCACCCACGGCATACATATGCACACTTTGCATATCATGATCACACTCATTCTCATATGCATGTTAGAGTGTACAAATGTACACATTGCGGCCGCAAAGACCACTTAGCAAAGTTTTGTTATGATAAGGTAAATTCTATAAATTTTGCTAATAAAAATGTTTAGGTTCCTTATAATACTAACCCACATGGACCTAAAAGAAAATGGGTACCAAAATCCCCACCACTTGTGTTTGATGTAGGTGTGGGCTCTCATATGACGTGAGAGGTCAGTGCCTTGATGGTGGATGCATGATGAGCTAGATGGAAACACCAAATTGATGCATCACTATCAAGAAAGTTTGGTGGGAGGATCACCATATTTTGGAGACTTAGAGAATAGTGCATTTGGTTTGGTAACTATCTCTAAACTCCCATTTAGTTTACATGCTTCTATATAAATATTTTTAGCATGTATTTGTTTTATGCTTCTTGTGGTGATACTTGTTAATGAACTTTTCATTAAAACTTGTGTATATACTTGTACAAGTAGTGAGCAACATTTGATTCTTATATGTTTGTACTTCATTGCTCATTTGTACTCATTACATGTACATGTATAACAAAATTTTGATGATTCTTTCATTTATACATGTTTTCCTTATTTTTGAATATGTTTTGCTTCATGTATATGTAATTTTTGTCCAAAACTAATAAATATACATGTATACTCTTGAATCACTTGCCTTCATGCAAATTACATTATGGACTCGTTTGTGCTTTGGATATGTATGTATATTGTTAGTTTTGATAGAACATACATATACCTTGAAGTTTTGATTTTAATAAAAAATATATTTTTATGATTTTCATTTCATGCTTATTTTGAGCCTCATTGATTATTTTCTTGTATATGCTAATCACATGATTCTTGTGCACTCACATTTTATTTGTTTTCTTATGACTATGTTTTCATGAGCCTTTATAAGCTTTATAGATATTGAGTGACAATTTTTTATATTTAGCTTTCTTCATAGAAGATATGATTTGTTTTCATGTTTAAAGGATCTTTAACTAGTTTTTCAAAAATTATTTTAAACTAGTTATTTATTCTTCAATTGGTAGAGTTTTCAAACTATGCGAAATATGTTCAAACTCTTATTTTTGAAAACCTTACCAACCGAAGGGCGGTTGGATGGGCTACCATGCCTTGTATGCTCTAAATTGAATATCTTTTTAACATGTGCATGAATAGGGTGGATAGCTATGAGTAATACACATGATCTTCATGATATTACACTTTTGTATACTCATACATGTTTTCTATGTATATATGTATGCTTCAAATTTCAATAATATCAATTTCAATTGGTATTTATTTTTCATACATATATATATGCTTTGACTGTGCTTAATTTACAATATTTACATGTTTAAAGCACAAATTATTTTTATGCTAAGCTTGACTAATTTTTAAATGTTAATTGGTATCTTAATGAGCTTATGCATTATTTTCAATTTGTATTTCAATTGATATCAAAATATACTTCATATTTTACCTTTTAAGTGGTATAAAAAATTTTCAATGTTTCGATTTCAATTGGTATTTCAATTGACATTTTATTTGGTATCAAAATTTACAATATATTACAATTGGTATCAGAAATATAAAATGTTTTACTTTCATTGGTATCAAAATTTGTTTTTTTTGGCTTGAGAAAATTTAAAAAATTTATTGATATATATTGCCTATATGCAGGGGGAGCTTAACATCTCTTCTATATATAGATTCATGTTGAGTGTATCGTATATTGAAGAACTTGACATCTCTTATTTATGTGGTACATGTGTGTAGGGAGAGCTTAACATCTCCGCTTATGCATTGTATATTATACTTCATGTGAGTTAGGGTTTTGTCATCCCATCTTCATGTTATGCATGTATGCAGGGGGAACTAACTTCACGTCTCTCTCTTCATGAATGTATATCGCCTATATATCTTTATTGTTTGATTTATTTTCGCCCTTTTGTTGATGAATTGACAAAAAGGAGGAGAAGTATTTGATGAGTTTATCTATGTATGTTTATTTCATTTCCTTGTTTTATACAAAAGGGGGAGTAGGATTTTTGAGTTTATATATGCATGCATATATATTTTGTTTATGCAAAAAGGAAGAAGAATTTGGTGAGTTTATGCATGTTTATCTCCTTATTTATGCATATATGTTTGTTTAGTTTTATGCATGTCATTGAATAAATTTACGTTTATTGTTATGCATGAGTTAAGGGGGAGCTTCTATGAAGCTTAACTTTAATCCATGTATATATAACTCCATGAGTTTTGTCATCATCAAAATGGGGAGGTTGTTGGCCAAAGGCCCATCACTCTAGTTATTATGATGATTAACTCATATAGTTATAGTACTAATGATCTTGTGTTTAATTAGTCTCAGATATTTGACCAAGATCTTAGGAGGTGTTTAGCTTCAATAAAGGATTTAAAGTCAAGTTTTGGAGCTAGCACATGTTGATTCAAGAGCTTGTGCATCAAGATCGCATCAAGTACTCAAGAGGAGTCTAGCTCATTGGATCAAGATTTGGACCAAGTCCAGAAGGAGAAGAAGATTTTCAAGAAGACATGTGTAGGGTTTTGTATGTGTCAGGATTTGTTTTTAGATAAAATGTAAAGGATAGATTAGTCGGTGGATTGCTCAAGTTTATATACACTCACACACAAGATTTATATGTGTTTTCATAAAAGAGTTCTTGTTTTAGAAAATACCGTTTTAGTTTTTAAGCTTCAAAGTATACATGTGTTTTACCAAAACTATTTTAGAGCTTATTGTCAAAAAAATAGATATTTCATCTCATATGTGTAGTGGATCATATCCATACACACTAAGCTTCAAAAGTGTTTAAAATATCTTGATTTTGTATTTGGAGAAGTTTTGGAAAATCATTTTTCAATTTGGAGATAGTTTTTGAAAAATACAAGTTTATAAAAAATCATATTTTTCTTTAGAAGTTTGGTTTCTAGAAAATACCATTTTTATTTAAAGCCGAAATTTCTATATTACGGAAATATTTGTAATATGTTTTGATTTTTAATCAAACATGTTTGTATATCAAAGTATATCAATGAACTTATTTTTGTAGAATTTATGAGAATTTATGGGATTTTGTTAAAGGAAAAAGACCATGTTTTAATCCTTTAAAACATGCGACTAGGCCTTTTGCCGGTCAACCGGGTTGGTCGACTGAGATAGAAGTCGGTCGACCAGTCCAGTCGACCGATGTTCACAAAGGTGCACAGCCAGTTTGGCTGGAGGGCCGTTCGACTGGCCCGGTCGACCGCCAGAGAGCTCTGCTCTCTGGATCTGGCCCCGGTCCCGGTCGACCGGCAGAGAGCTCTGTATCCAAGCCCCGTTCAACCACTGAAAAAACAGTCAAAAATCTGACCGTTGGCTGGTCGACCGGGCGGTCCACCAACAGTAATGTCAGCTGCTGAATTGGCCTCCAATGACCATATTTTGGGAGCCTATAAATTGGGGTTCCCTTGGACTGTTTTTTATAAGATTTTAAGTGGATTTTCAAGCAAGTTTTTCCTACCATCCTAAGTGTTTATCTCCACTTTTTTTAGAGCTTAAACTTCCATATCAAAAGGAGAATTTATTAAGAGTGTTTTGTAAAAGAGATTTCTTGAGTTTTTCACCACAAATCTATTCGAGTTTTTCTCACACATACTTGAGCTTTCTATTACTAAATCAATCCTATAGGAGAGTTGTTGTGAGAGTGTTTTTATGTGATCAAAGTGTTTAGATCACCAAGTGTTCAACCTTGTAATTGAGGAGGCGAACTTGCGGGTTCATGTTGTTTCGAGTTCTTGTGGGAGCTCAGTGTAGAGGTGCGACCTCGGCAAGCTAGTGTACTTGCGTATGTTGTTCTTGCAGGAACAAGAGAAGGACTAGTAAGTCCAAGGAGTTCTAGTGTGAACTCGACGTAGGTGTTGCAGCACCAAGTGATCCGGTGGGAATGATTTTAGTGAAAATTCTTCATAGTGTTGAAGGCGGGGACGTAGAGCAAGGGTGCTCGAACCTCGAAACAAATCTCCTGTGTTTGCGATTGCTTTCTCTATCTCTCACTTGTGTTTATATCTTGCATGCTTACATTGCTTATCTATTTATATGCTTAATATATATATTGTGCTTAAATTGATATATGCTTGGGATTGTTTGCTCACACTTGTATTCAACCAAGAGAGCCATAGCGGCACCTTAACTCTTATCTAGAGAAATTTTGAGGAGATAGTCCAAAGCCCTTCACCTGGAATTCAGCTACACTCTTGTGTTATACCTTGTGTGTTTAGCTTAATAATTTTAATTTGCATAAAAAGTTTTTAATTCCGCATTAATACATCATTAGATTAGCTATTCACCTATTCATCCCCCTCTGGGTGATTACACCTGTAAGTAATATATATTAATGATCTGACTTCTAAAAACATATTTGTGCTCTTCTTCCTTGATTTTATTTCTAAACTTTTTCAAGCAATTTATCCTTGAATCATGTCTTTTGAATCTTCTTCCTCTGAATAATCTGATTTCAACTTCACTCATTCTCCTACCGGTCCTCTTTCTCCAGGTGAGCCTAGTGAATATGATAACAGTTTAGACTCTCTCCTTTTAACTTTCTTCTTTCGTCAAGTAATGTTACTTCTAATCTTACTCTTCATGAGGAGAATCAAGTTTTTTTGGAGCATGGTGAGGACCTTATTCCTATGCCACTTGATGAAGTCATGCATGATAAAAGCATGTCTTCTGATGCTGAAGGCGCGCTTTCTTCCAGCATGTCCTCTGGAGGTTCTTCTTTATAGGGATTGGAGGAAGAACTTAATTTAGACGATCCATTCTGAGAGTTTATCGACGAATCAAAGTACCCTCCAAAAATGGAGGAGAGCGAGGAGGTCGACGAGTAAGAAGAAGTGGAAAGCGAGCAGTAAGAGGAAGACGAGGAGAATGAAGAAGACAATTTTGGTTATGATGGTGATGACGTGGACTAGTGTTTCCTGTTCTCTGATAATCACTTTTTTGTCTTCTTTTTTAAAGCTTTTACTGCTTATTTTTGTAAGGTCTCTTTCTGACCATATAATATGTTACAAATAGAATTTTCTATTTTTGAAAATTTCTTCAATTACATGTACAAGTATGTATCTTTCATGCTTTTTAATTTATAGTGTTTGCAAAACTTTAAAAAAAAAAGTGGTTTTATAAAGACTACGATCATGGTCGCATTCTTCATATATATATTGTATAATTTACGTAATAATCTGATGACAAATATATGCATGTACTACAAACATTGACAGTCATATTGTACTATAACTCTAAGCATTTTAAATGAACTGCGATTATGATCGCATTATGTACTCAAAATGCTTAGTCCTCATTGTATACCAGAATTGCGACCAATATCGCAGTACACATATATTCAGATATTATCAAACTAGACTAGCACTGTGACCATGGTTGCAATCCTCACATAACACAACTTTCAATCCTATATTACGACTGCGACTAGTCGCAGTCATTAAAATTCTGTCAACTCTATTACAGCGACCTTAGTTGCAGTTCTTCCTAACCAATAGTGAAATTTATAGGGATAAAGTAAAGTGATGCAACATAGTAAATTTAAATATCTAGAAAGAAAAAAGTCAATAAAAGTTAATTTGTAATTCCTTTCATAAAAAATTCTACAAAAAAGTAGTCTTAGGGATCTTATGTTATAAATGCTTCAATTATATATTTAATTATTTTTTATCCAATTTTTTAAAACTAAACAGTCATATATAATACTTATTATTACTGTTCTAAAATTCATTTCGCTTCAAGACATGTCACCAAACATATTCATTTCCTACAAAAAATTAAGTTCATTTTGTCTACAATTAATGCAAAAAATTGTTGGATTAAAGGATAGAAATAAGGAAGGACTACGACTCAGCTCGCAGTACTAATAAAGAAAATATAATTGTTACTAAGAACACAACATTAATCTAATAAAGGACTGCGACTAGGGTCGCAATCCAAATATAATTGTAGACTGCAACTAAGATTGCAGTTTATAACAATTGAAAAATTGTTTTATTAACCACTGCGAGCTTAGTCGTATTCCTAAAGAAAGATAATATCTGCATATAAAAAAAATTAATAAATAAGTATTTAAATTACTTTAGGAATGCGATTAAGGTCACATTATCACTATAGAAAAAAATTAAAGATTGTTGATGAGGACAGCGACCAAGGTTGCATTCTACATATGAATCTTCTGATTGTGAATGCAGGTTGTAGTCTCAATATAAATAAAATAATTTTTTTAGTGAAGACTGCAAACAAAAATAACATAAATAATACATAAATCTGAAAAAAAATTAACCACTGCCTCAGCATCAAAAGTTCTCTCTCTTGTTGCATTTATTTTATTCATTGATGATGTTGCACTTGAAAAGACCTGATTCGTATTCAGTTGGGGAGAACGTGGGCGAGACCGGTGGCGAGCTGAGGTGGCGAATATGAATTATGGTTGGGGCGTGACATAAAAAAATGACAAGGTGAGAGGGATCTGATACAAGGAGATAACTGATCGAGATGGAGAGATTTGATAAATAAAAAATTATGATCGAGAATGTCTGCGAACTCGAAGTCAATATCTGATCTTGTTTTTCTAAGATCAAGGCTGTCTGCAAATTCAAACTCATGATCTGAACACGTGCGTGAAACTTTGAGAGAAAAAATAATGAGAGAGAAAATAATGATAAATAATATAAACCACATCCCAAGAAAAACTATCATTTTTTAAAAGCAGAGTCTTTTAGTAATTTAAGTTTTTTCAAAAGTGAGATCTTTATGAAATTATCCAGTTCTATGGCACAGATTGCACCACGTCAATGTCATCTAAGAGTCTCTCTTAGCTAGTGGATGAGGTACTTTTTTCTGATATATATATATATATATATATATTATATATATATATAGAGAGAGAGAGAGAGAGAGAAGGGGGATCTGTACCTCAATCCCCAGCTAAAAGAGACTCTCTCAGCTGGCGCAACATGACTGAATTTTAATCATAATTTTGGGTACTGGTATCATGGTCGCAATTTTATATGAGGACTGTGATTAAGTCGCAACGTTTTTATGAGAACTGCTGCCATGGTCGCAGTCTTTTCTAAGGACTGCGATCAAGCGACCAAGGTCGCAGTCTTTTTCTAAGGACTGCTACCATGGTTGCAGTCCTAATTATACTGAAAATATATGATTTTTATGACTGCGACCATGTTATAGTGGATTGCGACCATGTTACAGTGGGTTTGCAACCATATTGAAGTGACAGCTAAGAGAGTCTCTCTCAGGTTGCGGCTGAGTTACATTTTTCTTTTATATATATATATATATATATATATATATATATATATATATGTATGTATGTATGTATGTATGTATAGACTTGTGTCATTCCGAAAAGATTCGAGGTCAAGTCGTTCACACTCAAATACAACCTTAGGACATACTAATGTCAAATCCACTCTGTTGAAGTTGATTTATATCATTTCAAGTATTTATAGATAAAAAATCAAGTATTTTGTATACTTTTTGCCCTGCATCAAGTAAGAAAAAAAAAGTCGACCTAAACAGTGAGTTGGTTAGTTTAATTTTGTAGAACATTTGAAACTTAACAAAAATTGATTTGCGGGGGTTTTTAAATGATTAGATCAAGATCAAATGGCCGACAAGAATTTGTATGTCTAAAGGCATAGATCTAACGAACTAACTACTTTCGGCCGTCCATTTTGCGCCGCTTGATGGATGAGTAAAAAATATTTAAAATACTTGATTTTTGGTTTTTAGATACTTGAAATAATATAAATCAGCTTCAATGGAGTGAATCTTGTATTTGAATGTTGGATGTTGGTATTTGATTAGGAAAAATTTGGGCTCGAATCCTTCTGAAATGACACAAGTACATACATACATACATACATACATACATACATACATATAGATATACACACACACATACATACATACATACATACCTACATATATATATATATATATATATATATATATATATATATATATATATATATATATATATATATATATATATATATATATGTAGGTATGTATGTGTGTGTGTAAGTGTGTGTGTGTGTGTGTGTGTGTGTGTGTTGTGTGTGTGTATATATATAAAGAGAGAGAAAGAGTGAGACTTGTGTAGTTCCGGAAGGATTAAAGCCCGAATCCTTCCCACTCAAATACAAGCATACATCATCCGAATACAAGATCCATTCTGTTGAAGTTGATCTATATTATTTCAAGTATCAATAAATCAGAAATCAAGTATTTTAAATACTTTTTGCCTATGCATCTCGTCGGGAAAAAACGGACGGTCTATATAGTGAGTTGGTTAGTTTAACGGTGTAGAACATTTGAAACCTAACAAAATTGATTTGTTAGGATTTTTAAATGTTTAGATCATGATCAAATGGCCAGATTGAGAATTTGGATATAGATCTAACTAATTCACTACGTTCGGCCAGCCATTTTGTGCCGCTTGATAAATGGACAAAAGGTATTCAAAACACTAGATTTTTTTATTTTAGCTACTTTAAATAATATAGATCAAATTTAACAGAGTGAATCTTATATTTGAATATCGGATGTTGGTATTTTAGTGGGACGAATCCTTCTGAAACTACACAAGTGTGTGTGTGTGTGTGTGTGTGAAGCTGAGAGAGCTTTATCAGCTGGTACTGCGACTTGGTAGTCCACTGCGATATGGTCGCAGTCCTAAAAAATTTCAAATATTCTCAGTCTAATTAGCACTGCGACCATGGTAGCAGTTCTCACAAAATATTGTGACCATGGTCATAGTTCTCATAAAATACTGCGATCAATGGTAGCAGTCCTCACAAAAAATTGCGACCATCGTAGCGCTGCGATTAGGATCTATCTGAGATTCAACACTTGTCACCGCCAGCTGAGAGAGTCTCTCAGCTGGCAGCTGAGGTATATTTCTCTCTATCTCTCCATCTATCTCTCTATATATATATATATATATATGAGTTTTTTGTACCTCAGTTGCCAGCTCAGAGAGACGCTCAACTGGCAGCGACGTGTCGTAATCTCTGCCACAGATTTGGGGCTGATAGCCTGTAATTAAGTGAAAAATCCTGAAAAAGGACCATCAGTCACTTTAACATTAACAAAGGATCAAAATACCCTCTATTTACTTTTAACCAAGAAAAAACTCATCATCCCCAAATTTTCGTTGGAAAAAGTCTGTGATTTTCATAGAACTTCAATGAAAGTAATCTGGAATTAGATATTTTTAGTTCATCTACATCAAATTCGATAGTGAGAAAAAGACCAGATCAGGATGACAAGAAAGAAAGCAACATCCTTAAAAGGTATATTTCTCGCGGAAAACCATAGAAATTTGTTCTTTTAAAAAATTATCTTTCGAATTTTTTTTTGCACTCATATAGTTTTTAATCAAATATTTCACACCTTGCAAATCATTTTGATGTACATTACAGTCCTAGCAACCAAAAAAATTGTCTTCAAGCTTCATCTTCCGTCGCAAATTTTGAAATAACAGATCAAATAACAAAAACATAGAATAAAAAGCTCTTTTAATCATATTTCAAACTTTTGATTGCGACTTTCAGCCTTTTGTTATGTTTGTTTTAGAACAAATGCGACTGAAGTCACAGTATTTCAAAAATACTGCTTTGGAATAAAAGCTGTTTCTAATTACATTTCAAACTTTAAACTGTGAATTTCAACATTTTTTTTAATATGTTTGTTTTAAGAAGTCTTTGAAAAACAATGTGTAACCCTAGGTTCCTGATATACGAATATCAATACTGGTATCTAATATTAATTTAATCATCCTAGTAGTAGGATTGAGGTCATTTCAGCTCAAGATATAATTTTCCATTATTTTAAATTTTTCTGAATTTTGGAATATTTTTGGAAATTATTGGAGAAGAATCTCAATTCGGGGTCGAATCGGTGTCACGGACTGACTCTGAGATTTTTAATTAACAATCGGGGATGAATTTTAGAGATCTGACTTCACAATAATATTCAGGATGACATCTTCTATTTTTGAGAATATTGAGGATTTTTCTGAATTAATAGAGTTTAATTGAGTAAAATAACGCTTAAATGTTTATTCAAAAAGGAAAAAAATGAAATTAAAATAAAAATAAATAAAAATATAAACAGAAAAATCCTTTCTTTTTTGAGTTATCAGATTTGAACCCCTGACCTGGTCTCCAATTTGTTGATTTCTCAACAACATGGCCACTTTAGAATGCGGTGAAATGAAACCAAACTCATTTTATTTGTTGTTCTCATATTCGAACCCCATGCCCCTCTCCACCTCATCCTTGCGCCTACACCATTTGACCAAATTGGCATGTGCCTTTAAGCGACATATATTTATTTCAACATCATTTAGTTCATCTTCTTATTCACCTACACAACCACGTTATCCAACTGTTGCTTCTCTTTCTTCCCCCACGTCTTTATCTTCCCCCCCACGCTGCACCCATTTCTTCCTCCACGTCTCCACCTGTTCCACTCTCTCGCCCACGTTTCTCTCCTCTCTCTCACACTCTTAACCGCACACACTCTCTCAATTATATATTACACACACACACACACACACACACTCTCTCTCTCTCTCTCTCTCTCTCTCTCTCTCTCTCTCACACACACACACACTATCTTTCCCCCTTCTCTCCTACACACCAAAGCATCACCGAGCTGCCCTCATTGGCCTCTCCTCCGCACCTTCGTCGGCAGCCCAGTGTCTCACGCATCCCCCTCTCAGCCATCCGATAGGCGGAGCTTCTCCGCCGTGGCGTCGAGCAACCACCGACCATTCTCCTCCTCCTCCACGTGCCGGCGCACACATCTCCGTGGCCGAGCACAGCGCCTCCTCCTTGCGCATCTCCAGCGCCCAACACTCGGAACGCACCAACGCACAACTTGGCCGAGCTCATCTCTAACAGCGCCTCCCCTATGGCGCATAGCCCTTGGCCTCCTTCTCCACCTTCCAACCAGCAACAACATCCCGATAAACCGCCTGCCGCTGCCCGTCTTCCACCACCTGCGCCCCCTACACACCCCTACGCCCACCTACAACAGCCACAACAAGACCCCACTTCCCATGGCCGTGCTCTCCTTCCCGCAGTGCCGCCGGGGTGGAGTACGACATCTCTGATGATCTTCGCGACCTCCGTCAAACCACTGACACTGTCCATGAGCTCCGCCTCGACGGCATGGTGCTGGAAAAGGGGAAGAAGATTCAAACTCATGGGAAGCGTTGCGGGTAAGTTATTTCGTATTTTTGAAGATTTTAGTTCTTGTTGGCATTTCATCGAACATGTAGCATACACTACTTTAATTAAAAATTACACCATGAAAAACTTGTTTTAAATTTTAATAAAAATATATAGGGACATTTAAGGCTTGTCTCCTAATTTTCATAATTTTTAATTGATTTTAGAAAATTTTTATAATAAAAAAAACAATTTTGTGCTTTGCTCTCGGCCTCCGGTCGAGAGGCTGCTCTCGGCCAAGTCCAGGCCGAGAGCTTGGTCTAGCCGGCCAGGTCTGGCCAGGTCTGGTCTGATTAGGCTAGGGCCTGACCAGACCCAAACCCGACCCAATATAAAAAAAGAAAAAGAAAAAAGAAAAAGAAATAAAGGAAAAAGAAAAAGAAAAAGAAAAGAAATAAATAAATAAAAATATGTAGAAAATTACTGTAGCATTTTACTATAGTGAACTCAGACCCAAACCCATTACTGTAGCAACAGACCCGTTATTGTAGCAAACAGATCCGTTAATTTTTTTTATTGATTTTTAGGCTTATTTTAATTCAAAAAATTCCAAAAAATTCACAGAAAATTCCAGAAAATTCACAGGAAATTACAAACTAAATTTGGGACTCTGTAAAATTATTTTAGGTGTAACATTTCTTAGAATAATATGAAATTAAATATTTTTGTAATTATTATTCAATGATAATTTAATTAAAAATTGCCAATAAATTTTTAATATCACAAAAAAATATGAAATTAATAATTTAGTACTATGTAAATATTATACATCTATTATTAGTTTATGCCTGTATTTTAATATAAAATTATGCTTTTAAATAGTTGCTATAAATTCAGAAATTAAATTATTTGAAAATATTAACCAACCAAAATTATAATAAATACTAAAAATACAATATCACTTAACTTGTCACTGAATAAATAACATGTCAAGTCTCTAATTAATTCACGTAATATTTAGGCCGTGAATTTTACCCAGAGCCAGTTGAAGTTACGAAAATTCAGATTCCAACGACAACAGGCAAGTGTACACGATTCCTTTCTCTTTGACTTTTTTGTTAATTATGAAATTACCTTTGGACTCCTAACTCTTGATATCATGTTTGTTATTACTAGTATTATCTCATAATTTTGTTTAACTCTCTCTTCTTCAATTTTACGGACAATTCTTCTGTTTTCGATATTATTTCATGATCTGGTTGTATTGTCTTATGTATCATGTTTTGCACCATTTCATGCATGCAACAAACTTAAAGTGGCATGATTGCTTGTATGTGGTAGACTAATTTATTGACATGAAATTTATAGTGATCATGACAAATACTGTGATCGAGATCTTGAGGATAACTGGATAATAATGGAGCAAGATTGATAGTTAAAGGTTGTATGTCGATTGATATTGTGATCCTGATATTACAAGAAATTAATTGAGGAAATTGACTATTAAATTATGAGTAATTATTTGAGGATACTTGTTGGATTATGGACATATGATCAATACCGACTTATTATGACCTTTGGATTGCATGTCACTGACATCACTTGCACCACTTTGCATGTATCTAGTATCACTTGCACAACTATATATTTGTCACTTGATATTGCCACTGGTTACATTGTCTCATGATCTTGGTAAACATTGTGTTCACTATCTAATGCTTATTTCTTCATACCGATTCTTGATCCTGTTTCACTAAATCACACATTATCTTACATTTACTTTGATTAATAGACTTAATCAAGCAAGGTTATTGGGGGGACTGTAGCAGGGGAAATCCAGGGAGGTGTGCTTGGAAGGGCGATCCCTTGTGGGTTTGGATGCCACACGTGGTCATGTTATTTACGCGCGCTCCTATTATTACATGTTACATGATACATGAGTACAGTGAACTGTTTCTTCTTACTATCAGGATCCACTAACGCATCACTTGTTTGATATGCAGTTGTCCGGTGGGATGGGGCACAGGATGGTTGCATTAATTAGGGTAATAAAACATGCTAGACATATGCACTTGCATCATATCTTGCATTATCTTCAGTGATCTAGTACCTGACATGTTTTTTCAAGATACTGACACTTGACACTCATGTGACATGCACTATCTTGACTACATAACATTCTTGGACATACCATGTTATTTTATCTTGTGATCTCGAGTTCTTTTGATCTTATGATTATGTTACACGATAGTTACTTGTCCAGGACGTCTCATGTTCATTATATACTTGTCACACTATGCATGTACGGTCTCCATGTACATGATCTATCTTTCTGATTATTCCTATTATAATTATTACCTTCAGTTATCGATACTACCAAACATACTATTCTTATGTCCTATTTACTGTTACAACATCTTCATATTCTCGTTTATTGTTCTTTTTCCTTCATGTGCTCTTGTTGATCTGCTTCTGACAGACCTTTATTATATTTTTCAGTATTTAAATCAGAATGTCAGTATAAAGAGTTGTTCGTAGATCATATTCTGGTTCAACTATTCTCCGGTGAGTTCATTTTTCTTTCTTGACTTGTTTTATTCAGATATAGTGGATGATATTGTTTATAATTCAATTTTTCATATATATGATTTTATCCCTGCGTTTAGTTGTATGTGCATATATATATGTGCTATCCTGCTTGTTATTGACAACCTAAGGTACTCATGGAAGAGATTTCACTCTTCGTGAGCATCTGCTGGCCATCAACACGTACTCGTATTCCGTATTTTGAGAAGCGGGGCGTGACATAATGTTTTGGAATAAAAAGCAATTTTAATCACATTTCAAACTTAATATTGTCGCTTTCAGCATTTTTTTAATATGTTTGTTTTAGAAATACTGCGACCAAAGTCGCAGTCTTTAAAAATAAGGTGCTTAGAAAGATTAGGACTTTGGTTACAGTCCTTATATAACTGCGAATTTTTTAAAAATGATCGGTCACATATATTGCATATATTGTCACATTACCATGTTTATTATCTAATAAATCCTATTAAGAAAGTATTATATTTATTTATTAAGTGCAGGCCCATTGCTTAAGGAAATGGAAGAAAAACATGCCCAAAGCCCATCAAATTCTGATTTAATTCAGAATTAATTTGAAATCAGAATATTAGGGCAGATTATGGAAGATCAGGGAAGTTGAAAATCGATTAATTTTGTTTTATAAGAATCCAAATCAGTTAGCTTGAGAATCACCAAAGATCAGATTAGAATCAGAGCCAAACAGTGAATCTAGCCAGATAAAAGGGAGCCAAATCTCACGCAAGCCAGATCTCCACCAGGATGTGGCTATTGGCCACATCCTTGCTGCGGATCTGCGGCCAAAGCCACAGATCCGCGGCTTGTTGGTGGAGATAAGGGGAGCGTTTGCTACCCTTATCTCCTCACTCCTTTCCCTATGGGTTTTTCCCTATAAAAGGCAGGGTTTTGTACTGAAAAAGGAGCGAAGACTACGATTAAATTTCTTTTTTATTTTTAAGGTTTAGGTTTTTTGTTAGATAGTATAGAGAAGTTGTGTCCCTGTTTTCTAATTTGTAGTTCAGTCCAAATACCAGTGACAGAGAAGAATAGAGTGATTGTAATCTGAAGATTGAAGTGACATCAATAAAGGTTCAAAGCATCTCTTCTTTTTCTCCAATTCACGGGTATGTCTTATTTTGTTTCCATGTCTTGTTTTGAATTATTCATGAGTAGCTAAACTTATTTTCTGGGCTCACTAATTAATCTCTTCTACCTCCTTTCTCTCGATGGATTTTTATGAAAGCGACTCTCTTGAATCATAAAGATGCCAGAGTTAATCCTTGTTCTTGAAAGCTCATGAGGATGCTTTTCTTTTAAACTTGGATTTTCAAAACACAAATTTCTTTAAGATTTTTTTATTTCATACTTGCTTCTTCACGCTTAATGGTTTAACATTCTCATTTTAATGATGTGTTAAGAAAGGCCTTAAGATTTAAACCAAAATCATCTTATTTGTTATACTTGGACATTAAAAGAAACTAAAGGTTTTTGTCTATGATAAAAGTGATGCACCAAAATGTTCTTGAGATAAGTAAGTAGCTGAGTAAAAAATTAGTGAGCCCAGATCTTTTCCTACATTAAAAATAACCAAACAATCTTCATCATTTTTTTAAAGATCACATTTTCAAAAGCCTTCTCTAAGTTTTAAGGTTTTCTTTAAATCACTTTCCATCTCTCCATTCTCTTTTCAACTAAAAAACAAATTCCATTCTTTGCTTTCTAAACAAAAACACCAAAAGCTTTGATCGCATTCCTCCTCGTGGACACGACCCGTTAGCCCAAAGCTAGACGGTAATTCTTATCACTTTCATTTCACGATCAATTTTTGCGCCATTACCGGGGAGGGAACGGTGTAATTATTTTCTAACAAGTTTGGTGTTTTGTTTTAGGGACGTCAAGATTCAGATTTAGCATTCAACTTTTGCAGGAGAAGACTTATTATTCTGTGCCCCTACTTTCGAAAGTAGAAAACAAAATTTCAAGAAATTGCAGTACAAAAGTTGAAATTTTTGTTGGACTACTAAATTTTTTTTTTTGCAGGACATATTGCTTGAAAAAATAAAGTTTTTGTTTTATTATTCTTGCTATATATGATATTCACAATCCCTGTTTTTAATCAATAGTAACCTGAGTGATTGTTAATTGTTTACAAAAACATTTAGACTTGCATTCTAGGCATTTGTCTAATTACGTTTATTATACAATTACTGTTGAAGATAGCTGGAGACAAGGTACGTATGCATAGCATATAGTTTAGGAAATATTCTTGGGTGATATTTACTTTTGAATGTTACTTTTCTATATCTTGCATACTTTACACAATCAATTCTAAGGGCAAAACCCAAATCACGATAAGGTGGGGAAGTCATTACCTTCCTTAGCCCACAAACCATCTCCAAGCACGCACAACCTAAGCCTAAGTAAAATCTGATAGACATTGGCCTTAGGGACATCTCGAACTCACTAGGAGATTATCTTAAGGGAGAAGGTGTTAGAAATTGACTCTTACCAAATCAGTGTCTAGGAAAGGGATTGAGGGCGAAACTCCGAAGGCAGGTGATTTGGCTTAATTAGGCCCGTCGCTTTTGCGTGGTACATCCCACAAGTCTTGCCTTAACCTGACTGATTAGCTTTTAGTCAAAGTCTGCATTATACCTCCTGTGGACAATCAACCAGTTAGGAGTTGTCTAGGTTAAGGTTACCTTAGACTAGGCGTGGTTTTTTTCTCTTGTTGACTATTGGTGAACTTGTTTGTGATTGTGTTTGTATATGCAAGTGTGGTCGAGAGAGCTTAATTCATCTAGGTTGATTAGAAACACATCACCACCCAAGTTGGAACCAAGACCAGATCCGGTTATGGCTCAACCGACATCTTTGTAGGATAGGTCAATACCATTAGAACCTCACTTCCATCTTGCATCCAACTTTCATTAGTTGGTGAATAAATTTTGAGCTCAAGCCTCAGTTCATCAACACACTCCCAAGTTTCATGGCTTAGAGTCCAAAGATGCTTATTTCTTCATAAAAGAATTTGAGGAAATATGTCTAATGATGAAAATCTCACACCTTGTAGATGATGCTATTAGGTTGAGATTTGTCCCTTTCGCTCTTAAGGACTTAGTCAAGAAATGACTTTACAGCTTAGCGACCGGCTCTATCACATCTTGGGATGGTTTTATCAAGGTCTTCTTGAAGAAATTCTATCCAATTCATAAGACCGCTCTCATTAGAAGAACATCATGCAATTCAAGTAAGAACCTAATGAACCGTTTTGGAGGTACTTTGAACGTTTTAAAGACCTCCTTGTCTAATGTTCTCATCATGGAATAGAGAAATGGAGACAATGTCAAATTCTTTATGACAGTTTAGACTATTCTACCAAGACCCTCTTAGAAAGCATGTGCCAAGGGGGATTCTTGTAGAAGGATGAAATGAAGGATGGGATTTATATAAGAATCTAGATGAAAAGACCATCCAATGGGAACCTACTAGTGAAATCTCGATGAACTCAAACTCCATCTCTTCAAAAGGAGGTCTCCATTCTATTGAATCATTCATAGCTAATGAGGCTAAATTAGCTAACCTAGTGAGAAGACTGGAAGTTTTAGAAACGAAGGAATCAAGTCCAGTCAATCAAGTTAGCCCAAACCAATTTTCAATTCCGGGCTGTACTTATTGTCAAGCCATGAATCATGTGTTTGAGGAGTGTCCTATGTTTCAAGCTCAACAACACTTTCCAGAACCGATGAATGCGGCCTTTTTAAGGCTGAACAATGATCTTTACACACCAACGTATAATCCTGGCTGGAGAAATCACCCAAATTTCTCATGGAGCCAATAAAACAATGACCACCCACGGTCAAACCATGCAAGCCACTTCCATCATTCCAATAATTCTTCCAATAATTAAACAAACATTCCAAATCACCCTCACAATAATCCCAACAATTTTTCAAACTATCAATAAAATTTTTCCAACCAAGCTCCGCCATCTTCCTTCCAGAATCCTCAACTTGAAAAAAGAATGACTGATTTTGAGAGAAATATGAAAAGGTACATGAAAAATCAAGATTCTCTCATGTAAACAATACAGAGGCTAGAGGGTCAAATGAGCTAATTAGCAAATCATAGAATGAGAGGCAAAAGCGTACCTTGCCCAGTCAACCAATTATGAATCCTAGGAATTCTTAACAAGCTCATTTGGCTAAGAATCAATCATTGAATCAATGTAATGTTGTTCATACATTAAGATCGGGAAAGAAAGTTGATAATCAAGTGTCAACACCACTCAATCCCAGTCAGCATAATCACACTCAGGCATCCACCTCATCTAGTCCCAATCCTTCAAAATCTGACGAATCTGAAATAGATAAGTCAACTAGTCAGGTGTATGAGCCTATAATACCATTTCCTAATAGGCTAAAGACTAACAAGCAGAATCACACTTGGATAAAATAATTGAGATCTTCAACCAAGTGAAAATAAATGTGCTACTCCTTGATGCCATCCAACAAGTCCCATCTTACGCAAAATTTCTTAAGGACATGTGCACCAAGAAAAGAAAGACTAATGTACCCAAGAAAGTCATCTTAGCCACTAATATTAGTGAGCTACTGTAGGTCTGATCCCTTTCAAGGATCTGGATTATCCCACCATTACCTGCATTATAGGACAAGCCGAGATTAGTCATGCACTTCTTGACTTGGGAGCAAGTATCAACCTGCTCCCATTCTTAGTTTATCAATAACTCGGGTTGGGCGATCTTAGTCCGACTCGAGTCAAAATCCAACTGGTTGATCGTTCTGTGAAAGTTCCAAAGGGAGAAATTAATAATGTCCTTATCCGGGTCGGGGAGTTTATCTACCCAGTTGATTTCATAGTTCTTGAGACACAACCTGTGTCCAATCCTAGGGCTTAAACTCCTGTTATCCTAGGGCGCTAATTCCTTCCTACTGCTAATGCTATTATCAATTATAGGAATGGGTCTATGAGATTAACCTTTGGGGATATGACTAGAGAAGACAATGTCTTCAATAAAGAAAAATAACCTCGTAAGATAAGAGACCAAATATTTGAGGTAAACTTTGTTGAAAACAATTGTGATGAAGAAAGTGAAGGTATAGAGAATGAGTCTCTGTTTCTTAATGAATTATTTAAGAATGAATGCGATAATCTTAATAAGGAGGCATATGTCGGAGATCCTAATTTTAGAGTACACTTTAAAAAAGGAAAATTTGATTTGAATATCTTCGCTTTCGATAAGCCAACCAATAATATATCGCATGAGAATATAATTCAAGAACCTCCGATTGACATACTCTTTGAAAACCTCTTTGAAGAAGAACTCATGTGTTTGGATGAACCAACTAGGGATATTTTAGTTAATTACACACCTCCTGGGGAAAGCGTTGACCTAAATTTTGAGGAGATGTATGGAACTGAGTTAGAATTCCTAGGCATTCATAGCGAGGAAGTTCCTACTAAGAAGTGTGGTGATAATCAATTTTTGAATAAGAAATGTAGAAATATGAGGAAGAAAACCTAAAGAAGGTGAGACTAGAGAGGAAGGAGCTAAAATGATAAAAAATTGGCCTCCCCACTATGCCCTATAAAGAGGACCCATTGGAATGATGGGAAGAGAGCTAGAGGGATGAGACCAAAAAAGATCTAGGTGTGGGAGAAATATGATGTTGTACATATTTTTGTATAATATATGCACCCCTTTTACATTCCATTTCATGCATCTATACATTTCTTTCATACATTGGGGACAATGAATGCGATAAGTGTGGGGGAGGGCTCCAACATGACTAATATAAAAAAACAAAGAAAAAAATTATATATATATAAAAGAAACTTTTTGAAAGAAAAGAACAATATTTTTATTTATTTTTTTTGCAAGAAATTAAGTCAATTTTAACGAATAGGAAATCATAATTAGGATTTCTTATACTTGGTCAAAATAAGATAACTTGTTTGATTTTCAGGGTTAGGAAGAAAATTGATGAAAGTAATTTAGTCTTGATCTTTACCTTGAAGAAATATGCACACTTTATACACTTACACACTTAGGGTTCAAAGACAAAAAAATTCTTATGCCTTATATAAAAAAGAAAAAAAAAAAAAAATATATATATATATATATATATATATATATATATATATATATATATATATATATATATATATATATATATATGCAAATCTAATTATTGATTAGCTAGGTGCTTTGGCCTAAGCAAGCCTTGGTATTTATGCAAATGATAATTAGATAAGTTTGAAAAATATATATATATATAAAATCCTCTAATTAAGTTAGGTATTTGTGCCTCATGAAGTATAAGTACTCACGCATAAAAAGGATACATTTTATAAATAAAAACCCTTGGATTTGTCATCTTGTCTGCTCGAGTGTTTAAGTCCTTAGGGGTGTTTTCTCACCTGGTGCCTAAGACTGTCCGGTTTGGGTGTCACCGAGTAAAGGCTTGTTACATGGGCAGATTAGAAAGCCTAATGGAATTAAGGAATAAATACCACCAAAATAAGTTTAAATAAGGCATAGGAGTTAATGTTAAAGAACCCTTAGTCAAACTTCACGGTCACGATGGTGCATATGACTCAGGGTAAAGTAATAGATTAGATGAAAAATACAATTTAATTCCTTACTTTGATTGATGACATGTTTTTGAATAGAGACTAAGTTTAGGAATGAAAAATTTGATATTCCTATAACTTATAGATTACTTAAACTATTACAATAATACCTCAAATATTTTCTATCTTTTCAAAATGCTTTTTGAAAATGCTAACATTTTTTCCCTTTTCTTTATGGATTTTGTGGGTGCAATCCACTGAAAACCCTCACGAGGCAAAACTCGTCCTCTAGGGGTAACCTAGTGGTTTAATGGCTTATGCACATACTTAGTGCAATCGAGTAACATAGGAAAGTGGTCTAATAATTTATTAGGATTAGTTTTGATATTTTTGCTCGAGGGCGAGCAAAAGAGAAGTGTGGGTTTGTGATCGGTCACATATATTGCATATATATATTGTCACATTATGATATCTATTATCTAATAAATCCTATTAAGAAAGTATTATAGGCCAATTGCTTAAGGAAAGGGAAGAAAAACAAGACCAAAAGCCCATCAAATTCTAATTTAATTCAGAATTTGAAATCCAAAGATCAGGATAGATTATGGAAGATCAGGGAGGCTGAAAACTGGTTAATTTGGTTTTATAAGAATCTAAATCGGTTAGCTTGAGAATCACCAAAAATCAGATTAGAATCAGAGCCAAACAGTGAATCTAGCCAGGCGAAAGGGAGCCAAATCCCACGCAAGCCAGATCTCCAGCAGAATGTGGCCATTTTGCCACATCCTGGCCGCGGATCCGCGGCTTGTTGGTAGAGATAAGTGGAGCATTTTCTCCCCTTATCTTCTCACTCCTTTCCCTCTAGGTTTTTGCCTATAAAAGGCAGGATTTTGTACTGAAAAAGGAAGCGAAGACTAGGATTAAATCTCTTGTTCATTTTTAAGGTTTAGGTTCTTTGTTAGATAGTATAGAGAAGTTATATCTCTTGTTTCTAATTTATAGTTCAGTCCAAATACCAGTGAGAGAGAAGAATAGAGTGATTATAATCTAAAGATTGAAGTGACATCAATAAAAGTTCAAAGCATCTCTTCTTCTCCTCCTCCAATTCACGGGTATGTCTTATTTTGTTTTCATGTCTTGTTTTGCATTATTCATGAGTAACTAAACTTGTTTTCAGGGCTCACAATTAATCTCTTCTACCTCCTTTCTCTTGATGGATTTTTATGAAAGCGACTCTCTTTAATCATAATAATGCCTGAGTTAAACCTTGTTCTTGAAAGCTCGTGAGGATGCTTTTCTTTTAAACTTGGATTTTCAAAACACAAATTTCTTTAAGATGTTTTTATTCCATACTTGCTTCTTCACACTTAATGTTTAACATTCTCTTTTTAATGACGTGTTAAAAAAGGCCTTAAGATTTAAACCAAATCATCTTATTTGTTTTACTTGGACATTAAAAGAAACTAAAGATTTTTGCCTATGATAAAAGTGATGCACCAAAATGTTCTTGAGATAAGTAAGTAGTTGAGTAGAAAATTAGTGAGCTCAGATCTTTTCCTATATTAAAAAAACAACCAAACAATCTTCATCATTTTTTTTAAAGATCATCTTTTTCAAAGCCTTCTCTAAGTTTTAAGTTTTTCTTTAAATCACTTCCCTTATCTCCATTCTCTTTTCAACTAAAACAAACACCATTCTTTGCTTTCTAAATAAAAAACACCAAAAAGCTTTCATCGTGCGTGGACACGACCCGTTAGCCCAAAGCTAGACGATAATTCTTATCACTTTCATTTCACGATCATAAAACTATGGCCTTTGTTTTGAATTGTATGCCTCAGGAATTAGACAAGAAGTGAAGGTTTGTCCCTTAACATCAAGCTTAAGTCAATGTGTAAATTAATAAAACGATGCAAACACACATTCATTTAGATTTCATTAATGCTATGAAGGACACGTCTTTGGGTCCTACATTCATGACATTCTACAATGAAGAATTTGAACAAACAAGGGCTTGAAATCCAACATCATTGTTCTAAAAATAGTAGATCACTACGACAGGGATTCAAGATGTTTTGAAATTTGGGGCAAAAAAATTCAATTAACGATAGAAGATGTAGCACTTATGTTCGGTCTACCTATCGAAGGAACTGATTTCATAATGAATAAAACTTGTACGTTGAAGGACAAGAGAGTTATTAAACACAATTTCAGAAATGTGAAGAATATCCCAAAAAACTCAATTGAAGATGTTTTGGATGATCTTTCAGTAAAAAAGGAAGAAGAACTGAATTAGACGTGATAATGGATGAACAGCTGGAGCAGCAAGTGATGCTGAATGAAGTTGTTAAAGATAGACAAACACTTGCAACCTAAGACTTCACTTCTGTGATAATTAAATATATGTCAGTGATATTATTTTTCTCTGGCAGTAAATATACAGTATCTTGGTATTTAGTTGAGTAGATTGCAAATATTCAGCTTATGAAAAGCATATGTTGGTCTAAAACTGTCTGGCAGTTTCTCCTGGAATAACTCTACAATTTCAGGCAGAATACATTTGAGCTGTAAGGATGCTCAATGAAAATTCTTATAAGTATAATTAAACTATTGTTCAAATTGATGTTAATTGAATAAATATGGTCACTATTATTTAACTGATATATTAATATCCGTTGCAGTATTGATTATGTTAAAGAGTTAAAATTATAGAGCCAAGAAAGAGAATGGAGGACAAAACTTCAAGGGCAGTAAGATAAGACCTGCACCATATTAGTAAAGTACTAATCGATATCGATCTACCAGAGATTGAAGAAGAAAAAGTTAGTACAAATAAACATAAACTTGTTAGGACATTGACTATAGTCACAGTCTTAAATTTTTTTTAATATTTTGTTAGTACTGCGACTACAGTCGCAGTCTTAAATTTATTCTTATTAATGGTGATTTATAAGGACTGCAACTAAAGTCGTAGTTTTTATAAGCCAACATAAATTGTGAGTAACTATTTTTTTTTTGGATTGCGACTGTGGTCATAGTCATGATAGAATACAAATTTTCTAATGTTTTGTTAGTACTGCGACTATAATCGCAGTCTTAGATTTTCTAAATATATGTCCCAATCTTTTAGATATCCCTTTATATATTGATAGGGTTGCCTTTGAACTTCAGAATCTGCCTCTATCCATTATCCTCGTTGATTCTCCAAGCTAACCAAATAGATCTATATAAATTTAATTTAAATGGTATTTATTTGAATTATCTTTTCTTTCTCCATTAATAATCACCCTGCATAATTTAGACATTAAGACAAATTAATTGCAGAGTTTATTACAAGATAAATGTAAGAATGTAATATAGATAACAAAATATACATGTATAATCACACCCCCGTGCCTATCTTTTGCTCATCCTTAAGCAAAATAAGGAAACTAAACTTAAGACTTTATTAGACCAGTTTCATATATCCCATGACTGCACTAAGCATATGCAACAAGCTTTTAAACCTCTAGGTTATCCCTAGAGTAGGAGTTATACTCTACTGAGAGTTTTCAGTGAATTACACCTATAAAATTCATAAAAGAAAGAAAATAAAGTGTTAGTATTTTTGAAAATGAGTTTTGAAGAAAGATAATATTAGAAGAATTTTTGCAAAAATTCAAGTAATCTATAAGTTATAGGAATACCAAACTATTCATTCCTAAAATTAATCTCTATTCAAAAACTTATCATCAATCAAGATAAGGATTAAAATTATTTTTCTCATCTAGTCTATTATTTAAGCCTAAGTCATTTGCACCTTTGTGACCGTGAATATTTGGCTAAAGATTCCTCAACTTTAACTCATATGCCTTATGTTTACATATTTTTGTAGTAATATTTCTTAGTTTTATTAGACTTTTTATTTTTTCATGTAATGAACCTTCAGTCTGTGACCCCCAAACCTGACGGTCTTAGAGCACCGGGTGAGAAAACAGCCCAAGAACTTAAGGACTCAAGCAAATAAGGTCACAAAACTAAGGATTTTATTAATTATATGGACCACTTTTAGGCGTTAATATTTATGTTTTATTAGGCACAAATATCCAGCTTAATCAGAAGATTTTTTAATATAATATTTTTTTAAGGCATAAGAGTCTTTGTTTTTGAACCCGTACTATGTAAGTGTATAAGGTATGCATATTTCAAGGTAAAAATCATGACTAAATTACTTTTTCAATTTTCTTCCTAACCCTAGTAATCAAACAAATAATCTTATATTGACCAAGTATAAGAAATCCTAATTTGATTTCCCTATTCTTTAAAATTAAGTTAATTTCTTGTAAAAAAATAAGTCAAAATATTGTTTCTATTTTCAAAAACTTTTAAAAAAAAGAAAATATTTTTTATATATTAAAAGAAAACCTATGTTATATTAGAACTCTCCCTTACATCTAACTCATTCATTGTTCTTAATGTATGAATGAATGCATATATGCATGAAATGAAGAAAGGAAAGAAAAATGGTATCTCAAGGTGATGGTTCCGATGGGTGTCGGATTGGCCAGCAACGGGGGTCGGATTGGGCCAAGAGTTGCTGCCCAATCTAAAAAATATAGATTTTCAAAGAACCCACCTTTGATGACCTCTTTTTTATTTACAGTTTATCATTCCCTAGTTGATTAGGATCATGCAAGTTCCTAACATGAAAATTATTCTTTATATGACCAATCATGAATTACATCTTGGAGTCATTATGGTCTATACCTTAGTCCAACAAAAGAATATGACTTGGTGGAATGATTGACTTGGGCTCAGAAGTGAAATATTCTGGAACCAAAAGTGACTCGGGAATTTGACTTAAATCAAGTGTAGGTTCAAAAGTCAAATTTGGTTCAAGAGTTGGTTCCAAATTAAGAATTGAAATTCACATTCTTTCCCATCAATGGAATGTGGCTATCAAAAAGTGGTGGTTCAATTTCAAGATTTATGGGTACAGTAATCAGTGTTGGCTTGGAAATAGGTCCAAATGGGTAAGAACACCAGAGTCAACATAGATTCAAAAACTGAAACTGAATCACACAGCTATGGGATAGGTTTACATTCACAATGAAATTCAATTTTCTTGAAGTGAAAACTTGCCAATTTGTCAAAGGTTTGGGATTGATCATGTTCAAGTTGGTGTGAGGAAATTGATCTTGGCTAAAGTCTCCAAGACACTATGATTCTTGGTTCCTATCAATATGGCTAGGGAAATCAGGAATGGTCAAAATTTGGGTAGGAAGAGTTTTCTTATTCTTATTATTAATTGTGTTGACTAAATGACCCATTTGTACTTCTAACCTATTGAAGAAATCATTTTGGAACTGAATCCTTGATTCTATACTCTTTCTAAGTCAATAAGTTCTTCTTGTCGTGGTGGGATTTGAAAATAGAGTAAGGATCTTGCATTTGAAAATTTTGATGGAATTGTGATTCCTTCATATCTTGAATTTGTCACTCAGACTCATATAAGACTTCTAGAATTTTCTCGTTCAAGGCTTCCATCTTCTTTTCGAAATCAAATTTTTCTCTATTGAGTGATCTTGATAAGGAGTATATGAAGTTGAATGTTGGTAAGGTGGTTGATAAATGGACTCGGGGGAGCTGTAACCCCACTAACTCAGTGAGAGTAGAGATGATGATTATTCTAATCATGTTTATAATATTAGGACTGACACATATGTTGATTTGGATACGACCAATCCGACATACCTGGTTAATGAAAGTTATGAAATGTCGGGTTAGTGTTATCCAAAAAAGAGATCAGGATATAATATGGATCACTATATGCATTGAAAAATTATAATTAAAATTCATATCACAAAAAAGAGTGTCAAGAAAATAAACAAATAAATAAACAAAAGAAAGAAAAATCTAGCCTAAGTTAGGGTAGACCTTAAACCTAGACAACTCCTAACTGGTTAGACTGTCCACGGGATGTATGTTGCAGCAATCTTACCACAAGCTAATCGCCAGGTAGAGGCAAGACAGGTGAAAGGGATTCCTGCCTGAGCAACATGCCTAATTATGCCAAACCACTATTTTTCGAGATTTCGCCTCTCAATCTCCAATCTTTGATACTGATTTGACAAGAATCAAACTCTAACAACTTCCTCCTTAGGTTAATCTTCTAAAAATAGCCCAAGATGTTCCTAGGGCCAATGTCTACTCAGTTTTAGTTAGGATGGATTAGTGAGTGAGGAGATAGTTTTCGAGCTAAGAGAGGGTAATGACTTTCTCACCTGATCTTATTTTAGGATATGTCATTAATTGTTTTAGTGCGAGTGTACATGTATATAGCAGAAATAATATTTAAGCAATGTATATCACCCAAATATGTTTCCTAAGCTACATGCAATGCACATATACCATTTCTCCAGCACTCTTCAACAGTAATATAAATGTAAACGAAATTAGACAAATACCGTAATGCAAAGTCTAAACTGTTTTTAGCATTTACAATCAACCAAGTTCTATTGAATTAAAATCAATGTACAAAATATGTCAAACAGAGAACTATAAATTGCAAAATGTAGAAAATTGAAATTCAATCAACCTGCAAGAAAGTGGGGTGAGTAGTCAACTCAAACAGCCACAAAAACGCGACTTTTGCTGCCTTTGTGTGGCTGTATTGAGAGCTTTCTGAGCTCTTCTTTCTAGAGTAGAGGCCAAGAACCACTTGTATGTTTCTGCAATATTTTGTTTTCTGAATCAGTATCTGCAAAAAAAAAAAAAGAGAGAAGAAGTAACCGTTAATAAACTTTAAAAAAAACTTACCGCCCCTCCCCGGCAGCGGGGCCAAATTTTGATGGAGTTTGAACCTGCATAAAAAAAATAAGTTTAGAAAATGTGCTAGGCTACTCAATACTACCGCTATAGCAAGTGACTATACTGGTCATGATCTACAAGGAGGGACTGTGATTGAGCCTTTTAGTAACTTCTTTTCTAAGTTACTAGATCAGCTAAATAGTTCTTTTTGTTTCTTAAAATGAAAAGAAAAGTATTAGTAATAGAAGAGAAGAAGAAGAAGAAGAAGAAGGTGATATTGTTGGTGTTTTGAAGTGTATTTAAACTAAGATAAGAAAAGGAGAATAATAAAGAAGAAGAGTTTTTTCTAACCTAAGAAATAAAGAAAGAAAGAACTAAAGAAATACTTACCTCTTCGACGCATGCTTGCCTTGGATCCGTAGCAATTTATCTGGGCTTCAAGGCGATCCCAACATGGTATATAGGATCTTTTATACTTCAAATTGGTCTAACTAAATAAAAATGCAGGCAGAAAGGAATCCTAAATTATTACACAATCAGAAGTAGATATCCATCACCATAAGCCATTAGTGGCACTCGCAAGGGCAAGACAGATTCGAGGCTATAAGATTCACTTGGATTACAAGTTGCAGAAGAGGCGAATAAAATAAAAAGAAGAAGAATAAAATAAAAATATAACTTTGATTGAAATCAAGTAACAATAAAAGAAAGGGAAAAAACTTCACTGGTGTCGCTCTCAATACATCCTTCTTTTCTTTGTCTCATGAAACTCTTCCTGATCTTAGTTACATAAAAAAACATAAAATTATATTAAAAGAGATAAAATTTAAGTTAAAACTAAATAAAAAGTCTATTCTAAACTCTCTGCTGAGTGGTGCCCTTTGTCTTCTGTATCTAGTGATATTTATAGGAGAAGTAGGGAGGGGAGAGCGCGCTTGAGGATGAGACTAAATTGCTAGCCCAACAGAAAAGATCTTCTGATAAGGTTGGGATAGGTTGGAGATATAAACAAAATAGCTTGTGCAACATAAAAGATCTTCTGATAAGGTTGGAGATATGGACAAAATCGCTTGCCCAACAGAAAAGATCTTCTGATAAGGTTGGAGATAAGGCTGGAGATAAATATTTATTTATCTCTTGATCTTCAATTGGATTGTGTCTTATCTCTCTAAATCTTCTGAATATAAGTCCCAATCCTTTAGATATCTCTTGTATATTGATAGGGTTGCCTCTGAACTTTTGAATTTACCTATATTCTTGTTTATCCTCATTGATTCTCCAAGCTAACAAAATAGATCCATATAAATCTGATTTAACTAGTATGTATTTAGTATTATCTTCTCTTCCTCCATTAATAATCACTTTGTACAATTTTGACATTAAGACAAATTAATTGCAGAGTTTATTACAAGATAAATATAGGAATGTAATAATAGATAACTTAATATGCATGTATAATCAACAGGAGGAAGAGGAGAAGGAGAAGAGGAGGAAGAAGGATGAGGAAGAAGGAGCAGAAGAGGAGGAACAAGAGAAGAAAAGAGGAGGAAGGAAAAGGAGGAAGAGTAGATAGAAAAGTGGAGGAAAGAAAAGGAAGAAAATGATAGGGAGAAAAAGAGGAAGGAGGAGGACGAAGAGGAGGATATCATGCTTTAGAACAAAAATGCTGAGACAGTAGAGGAAGAAAATTTTAAGATGAGCATCAGAAGATTAGATTGTCCAGATTTTACTCGAAACTTGACTCAAGCAATACTTGGTATTAATAAGGATAAAGACAAAGCTTTAGAGTTACAAAGTAAAGAACAATCTCCCCTTGTGAAAAAAGGTGAAGCTATTAAGAAAAAGTCAATGGATATCTCCGAAGGATCTAGAACATAAGAAAGCTGAAACAGATCGTGATAATTCCAACTTTGTTTACCCAAAACAAACAAAGAAAATATGTAAGGAGACAATTCCACAAGCTCATGCAGATATAACTGACTCTGACTTTGACACAGCAAAGAAAGGCAAAAGTCAATCAAGATTCATGAATCTAAATGAAATCCTTTTGTACAAATGCCTTGAGCCCGAAAAACAAGCAATCATCAAGAACTTTTAGACAAAGCCACCTATGAGTTTGTGAACTTCTTTCTTGTATTTTTAAAAATTCTAACATCTGTAAAAAAATGCTCAAATTAATATAATTGTGATCATGGTCGTAGTTATATTCTAATCAATAAATTTTAATTACTACAAAAACTTATACAGTTTATTAATTAAAATTATAAAATATTTGCTATTTGTAGTGTTATTGCATACGAGGATGCATACAACGAAATACATGTTACTTAAAAATGACATAGATGATCAAATGTTTAACAAGAATATAGATGCAAATATCATTTATTTTGGAAGGATTAATTGTATTAAGAAAGGGTTTAGAGTAAACCGTTGATGTCCGTGTACCGATGATCAAGAACTTCGAATGTATATGCAGGTTCACTTTACTCCTTCCAAATCACCATTTGTAGCATAAGCTAGGACGGGTCGTATCCGCAGGGAGGGTTAGCAATAGAAGCATTCAAGGTTTTATATTGAAATTTTAGTGATGAAAAATGAAGGTTCTTCTTTGTTTTAAGAAATGAAAAGCAAAACGATGTGGAAAGTGAGTGAAAATCTTTGGTGGTTGGGTAAAGCAAAAGAAGAAACGAAAATAAAGATGGAAGGAAAACGGAGATCTTTGAAAAGAGAAAGTTTTCAGAAGAAAGGTTTTTTAAGTATGATAGAAAGAGAATCCATGACTAACTAACATTCTAATTTACTAACTTACTACTCTCGTTGGGTGATGCATGCCTCATATGGATTCATCGGCAATGGTGTGTCTTGCTTTGCCAAGTCCTTGTATTGTCCCATGTCGAAGGTGTTTCTCATCTAGGCTAGTTGCCTCCTTGAATCATTGGTTCCCTAAATAGATTTTCAATAGTGGAACAAGGATGGTCACTCTTAAAGATGCTAAGAAAACATATAAGAGTCATTAGTCCATCAAAGCTATAATAAAGCAAGCATGAAATAAGAAACATGTAATGTAGTCATTGGCATAGTGAAGTGCTCTATCTTCATGTTCCATCAAGGCACTTGTTCTAAAGACAAGGCTATAAGTGAGGCTCACATGAATCATATGGAGGGGGAACATAGCATTTGCAAAGAATAAAAAGCAACTCATCTTCATTGGAGATAAGATAGACTTGTAGTTTGCAAGAGTAAAAAGAAGAACGCATCCAATGAATCACATAAAGTAGCAATCACCCAAGAGTTAGTAGTTAGCAAAATTAAAAGTTAGTTAGTCATGTTAATGAATTAGCTAGACATGGAAATAAAGAACAAGCAATAGTTCATTGTAGAAGTTAAATAGAAGAAGGTAAAAGCTTTAAAGAAAATAGTACACTAGAATAAGAAAAGATTGGAAGATTGAAAGCTTGATCCTTGTATTGCGTTGTCACCGTCTCAATTACAAAGGTCACTCACTCTCACTCTCTCTTTTCTGGATTCTAAAAGGAGAAAAAGAAAATTACATAAGAGACTAAAAGAAAAACTTAGAGAAACCCTAACAATTCCCCTTTAAACAATGCTCTTTTCTCCTCCCCGATTATAGTGGCCCTAGGGGTCTATTTATAGTATTCATGAGAGGAGGCCATCCCACCTCAGCTCCGGATTAAACGCTAAAGTAATGGCCAGAAGATTGCCGCAGTTCCGCGGCAAGTGCCGCGTTTCCGCGGCCGTTTCTTGGCCGCTGTGCTAGTGGATTTTTATGCCTTTCTGTTGTATCTCGTATCCCCAGTTGGATCTTGTAGAAACTGAGAATACGCTTTGAATCTGTTCAGACTTGGGCTTTTCTCTTGTGGGCTTCTAAATGTTTCTTTAATTCCTCAAAAATCACAATTGTTGGGCCTCCTTCTCCATTAAACATTGGACCTGAAAAAAGAGAGGAAAAAGCAGTAAAAATCAAATATTTATTCAGATAAAGCATAGCATGGTGGTAGAAAAGGATGCATAAATGACTCCAATCACACCTCCATATCTGGCTTTTGCTCGTTCCTGAGCAAAATAAGCAAAAAAATCCTAACTAAATTATTACACCACTTTCATAGGTGACACGATTGCACTGAGCTCGTGCAACAAGCCTTTAAACCTCTAGGTTACCCTAGAGGAGGAGTGTTGTCTCCTGAGGGTTTTCAGCGGATTACACCCACAAAATCCCAAAGAAAAAAAATGTTGGTGAAAAAGAAAGATTTTATTATGATCCATTTTCTTCAAGAATTTCGGTGATCTATTGGTTTCGGGTTATTCTAAAATTTTCCTTCTTTTTATAAGTTTCCATTTGAAATCTTGTTATCAACTTAGGTTAAGTTTCTAAGAATAGAGAGAGAAAACTGGATTTTTGCATCAGGCCTAACACATATACATATGTATGAGGGATTTTTCTTAGACATTAGTTCATTTGTTCACATATAAATATAAATATATATATATATATTTATTTTTTTATGTTATTTTATATATTATATATTTACATTTTCTTAGCTTCATTAGGCTTTCTAGTTTACCCGTGTAGCGAGCCTTTTACCGATGACTCCCAGACCAGATGGTCTTAGGACACCAGATGAAGATACATCCTTAAGGTTCAAGGTCTCGAGTAAACTAGGCCACAAATGTTAAGGACTCAACCACTTTTAGGCGTGACTGGTCATGTTTCTTAAGGCACAACCAACCAACTTAATTAGTGATCAAGTTTTATTATTACTTTTTTCTTCTTCTTTTTTTTATATATATATATTTATGTAAACAAAGTCACTAAGTCCTTGACTAATCCCTCAATCTGCAAATGTGTATAGTGCTTAGAAAAAAAAATCAAAATCTAGCTATCTTTTATATTCTTTTCTTTCTTAACCTAAAGATCCAACAAAATTTCTTATTTCGAATTATATTAAGAAATCTTAGCTTAGAATTTCCTTCATGCCTAAGATCAAGTTAATTCTTTTCAAAAAATGGATCAAAAATTTTTTTTCTTTTTTTTTATATATATAAGAAAAGAGAAACCTAGAAATCTAAAAGAAAAAGTCTAGAAAAATCCTATGTTAGTAAGAAAAGAGAAAACTAAGAAATCTAGAAAAAAAAATTTTATAAGGAAAGAGAAACCTAGAATAAGTCTAGAAAAATTCTATGTTAGTATCTACCCCCCATACCTATCCCATGCATTGTCCTCAATGTATGCAAGAAAATAAACGCATGAAATAGGTAAAGAAAGATGTCACCCCCGCCTTCGACTTGGACCAGCAGTGGTGCTAGGTCCAACCGACTGTGATCACCTCAGACCCTCCTCAATGCGGTCTAGGCGAGATGTCTGCTCCGCAACCTATTTGCGTAGTCGAATCTGCCCCCGAAATATCTTCTTCATGCCTCGCCAAATGGTAGACATGAAGGCGCGTGAATCAACTGGGGGGTCCTGTTGCCAAAAGGCCGGCTCATCCTCCTCCTCTAAAAGTTCCTCCAAAGAGGACTCCATAGAGACATCTTCGGACTGGACACTAGGAGTCCAGACCGCATGAAGACAACTATTGTAAGCGCTAGTCGCCCTCTCTTGTGAAACGAACACCCTATCATATGAGTCAAAAACTGCATCTGGTAAGAAAGTCCTACACAGACGAGTGATCAGAACTGGGTGCGAGTACTTTGCACCTCGTGTGCGGGAGGAGTTGGTGATGATACTATGAAAGATGATCTTGTTGATACAGATAGTATGCAGCCGAGTCATCAGGTCGTGTATAATCTGTGGCACCGGCCAGTTAAAGGAGGTCGTGTGATCAAGCCCTAAAATGTTGCGTTGAATCCAGCGACCAATGCAATGTACGTTTCTAAATGTCGTACTAGCCTTGAGCACCCTATCTTGTTCCGTACAGCGAGCCCCCATGATAGTCATGTAATCAATTAAAGGTAGGGGGTCGCTATGATGTGGTTGCAAGGGACATGTGTGAGTTCCTCTAGAAGAAGTGTGACAACAATATCCCCAATAGGCATGTGCACCAAGATCTGGTATGTGTCAAAATTGATAGATTCAGAATCTATAGAATTGTAGAAGAGTTTGAGTAGCTCAGGACAATAGTAAGACTCGTGATCTGAATTATCATAAACTAATCTATACCAATCCCATGCATGAATACGATCTAAAAATATATGACCATTACCGTTAACATCGCTAAGAATTCTAGCAAAATCTTTTTCAGCGAAAATAGACGGTGCCATGATGAATAATAGGAAGCAACGAGAAGGGATACGTAAACCTTCCCTGGACTACGTGGGGGGAAAACTAAAATGAGATTGCAGAGAGCAATCTGTAAAGGTAGCAGAGGTGGAGATTATAGATCCTTGAATGTCAGACTGTCGCGACCACAGAGAAATTTGGCCGCGCTCCAGGGAAGTCGAAGGTGCCGCAGATGCGCGACAGTTGCCGTGGAAACGCGGCTTTGTAGAGGGAGCAGAGGATCGGAAAAAATTGGAGGGGCAACGCTACTGTGCTTGTTCCAGATCTGAGATATGAGTAGGGTAATGAGGAGAACACGGGCTGAGGGATATTTATAAGGGGCTGAGAAGGACGGAATCCACAAATTGCCCAAGTGGAAACTAGGAATTTACAACCCTAGGTTATTTAGAAAGAAAAGGGAGTGTAGGAAGAGATAAAAACCTAGGTGATATTTAGCACCAAGTCCGCTTTATTTTGTTTGTTTTTGGTTTTTTTATTTATTTACAAAGGAGGTCCCAAAATGATGTACAGGAAATACTGGGAAAATTGTAAAATTACGTGGTCACGTATAGACTGGGTCACAAAGACCCAGTTCAATAGCATTGTGTGACTCAGATTCCGTGGTGAAAAATGGCTTTAGGCATTAACCATTGACTTTGAAAGTGTTGCCATCTTTGGATCGAAAATTTCAACGGCACCATGAGGAGAGACGTTCTAGACGATGCATGGGCCTGACCACCTGGTTTTGAGTTCACTAGGAAAAAAGGTGGAGTCTAGTGTTGTACAACAGAACTTTTTGTCTCGAGACAAAATTTTTCCTATGAATCGATTTATCATGGAAAATCTTAGCTCTGTTTTTAGATATCCGAGCGTTATCGTATGCATCATTTCGTAGTTCTTCTAACTCAGATATCTGCAGCTTTCTCAAATCACAGAAGTCCAAATTTGGTTATTTTAGTGCCCACATAGCACGGTGCTCTAACTCCACATGCAGATGGCAGGGTTTTCCAAATACAACTCGATATGGAGACATACCAAGGACAGTCTTGTAGGCGGTCCGATATGCCCATAGGGCATCAATGAGTTTGACGGACCAATCCTTACGATTTTGTCCAACAGTTTTCTCCAATATCAGTTTAATTTGTCTGTTGGTGACCTCCACTTGCCCGTTCGTCTGAGGATGATAGGCCATGGACAATTTATGAGAGATGGAGTACTTTCGCATTAGGCCTTCAAAAGCCCGATTGCAGAAATGACTCCCGTTGTCACTAATTATCGCACGGGGGCCTCCGAAGCGAGAAATGATGTTTTCACGTAAAAGCTTGATGACGACTTGGTTATCATTTATCCTCCTCGGAATAGCTTCAGCCCATTTAGAAACTCAGTCCACGGCCACCAAAATGTATTGGTTGCCATAAGACAGAGGGAAGGGTCCTATGAAATCGATGCCCCACAAATCAAAAATTTCTACCTCAAGGATCGGTGTAAGGGGCATCATGTCTTTATGTGTGATCCGACCCGTCATTTGACATCTGGCACAGAGCTTGCAGAAAGCATAAGCGTCCTTAAAGAGAGTGGGCCAATAGAACCCACTCTGAAGAACTTTCTCAGCAGTCTTACGTGGACCAAAGTGTCCACCACAAGCCAGCTCGTGACAAAATGTCAATACGCTATGATGTTCGTCCTCAGAAAGACACCTTCTAATTATCTGGTCAGGGCAATATTTGAATAAATACGGTTCATCCCAAAAGAAAAACCGTACTTGTTTCATAAAGCGATACTTGCCCTGACCTTACCCATTTGAAGGTGTTTGCCCGGTTGCAAGGTAGTTTGCTATATCAGCATACCAGGCTCTTTACACATCGTAAAGATGTGTTCGTCAGGAAAGTCTTCATTGATAGGTAAAGTCTCAATTGGTGCATTAGGAATTCTCGAAAGGTGATCTGCCACCACATTTTCAACGCCCTTTTTGTCTTTAATTTCTAAATCAAACTCTTGCAAAAGAAGTATCCATCGAATCAGTCTGGCCTTTGCATCCTTCTTTTGCATTAAGTATCTAAGGGCGGAGTGATCAGTGAAAATCGTTGTCTTAGATCCTAGTAGGTATTGGTGAAAATTTTCCTACGCAAACACAACTGCTAAAAATTCCTTTTCAGTTGTCGTGTAATTTAGTTGGGCCTCGTTAAGCGTCCTACTAGTATAGTAAATCAAGTGTTTCCTGTTATCAGTACGTTGTCCGAGAACAGCGCCTATGGCATAATCGGAGGCATCACACATGATTTCAAAAGGCATAGTCCAATCAGGTGCTGAGATTATTGGTGCCGAAACAAGTCTGTGTTTAAGCTCCTCCCAAGCTTGTAGACACTCTTCATCAGAATTGAAGGGTACATCTTTTCCTAAGAGATTTGTTAAAGGTCTAGCAATTTTGCTAAACTCCTGAATAAATCTTCTATAGAAGCTAGCATGCCCTAAAAATGATCTAATATCTTTTAAGCATTTTGGCTCAGGGAGCTTTGTTATAACATCCACTTTTGATCTATCAACCTCAATTCCTTTGTGTGAAACTTCATGCCCTAGGACAATTCCTTACTTGACCATAAAGTGATACTTCTCCCAATTGAGTGTCAAGTTTTTCTCCATGCATCATTGTAAAACTAACTTAAGATGGTGCAAGCATTGTTCGAAGGAATCACCCTAAATGGAAAAATCATCCATGAAAATCTCCAAAAATATCTACACCATGTCAGAAAAAAGACTAAGCATTCAACGTTGAAATGTTGCAGGAGCGTTGCATAGGCCGAAGGGCATTCTTTGGTATGCAAATGTTCCAAAGGGACAGTGAAGGTAGTCTTGTCTTGATCCTCGGGAGTGATAGGGATTTGATTGTATCCTGAATATCCATCTAGGAAGCAGTAATACTCATGTCCAGCTGGTCTCTCAAGCATTTGATCGATGAACGGAAGGGGAAAGTGGTCTTTACACGTGGCAGCGTTTAATTTTCGGTAATCAATACAGACTCAAATCTTCGTTGGAAGATGAGTTTGTACTAATTATTTCTTATCGTTTTCTACCACGGTAACCCCGGCTTTCTTTGGCACAACGTGGACTGGACTAACCCACTAGCTATCGAATATGGGACAGATGATCCCATTGTCTAATAGCTTCAAAATTTCAGCTCTAACAGCCTCTTGCATGATCGGGTTTAGTCTACGTTGTGGGTCACGTTTAGGTTTTGCATCTTCCGTCAAATGAATCCGGTGTTGCACAATGGATGGACTAATTCCCTTTATATCAGCCATGGTCCAACCAATGGCTTCTCGATTTTTTCTTAATACTACAAGAAGATCCTCTTCCTGTTCTTCCGTAAGATGGGATGCAATTATCACGGGAAATGCTTCCTTTTCACCCAAGTACTGATACTTGAGATGACTAGGAAGAACCTTATCCTCGGAAGAGGGCACTTGGTCTATCAATGGTTGTTCCTTGTGTAAGGGAAGGATAGGGGCGGCATCTGTTGCCCACTCCACTGTGAATTCAATTATTTGATCAAGGTTGAAGTCATCAGACTCCAATTCAAATTCTCTATCAGACTCATATTCAATCTCCACTTCATGTTCACTTGCTAATCCCTCGTTCAAGTTCACTTCAAATGACTCATTCTCCAAATCTCGAGGTTGTTTTCCCAGGTGGAAAACATTTACCTCTTTTGTCATATCTCCGAAAGTTAGACGCATTATCCATTCCAACAATTGATGATTGCATTTGCAGTGGCTAGGAATGGTAGTCCTAGAATGACAGGTGTCTGAGCTTTGGGATTATGTATGGGTTGCGTCTCTAGAACAATGAAATCCACGGGATAAATAAATTCCCCGACCCGAATGAGAACATCTGTAATCTCCCCCTTTGGAATCTTTACAGATCGATCAGCCAGTTGTATAGTAACTTTGGTTGGATGGAGGTCGCCTAGCCTGAGTTGCTGATACACAGAGAAAGGAAGAAGATTGATACTGGCTCCTAGATCAAGTAAGGCCCTATTGATTGTGGTCTGTCCTATAATACAAGAAATAGTTGGACTCTCTGGGTCTTTATATTTCACAGGAATTGGCTCAGTTAGCAACTCACTTATATTAGAAGCAAGGAAGACCTTCTTTGAGATATTAGTTTTCCTTTTCTTAGTGCACATATCTTTCAAGAACTTGGTATATGAGGGGACTTGTTGTATGGCATCAAGAAAGGTTACATTGATCTGGACCTGATTGAACATTTCTCTAATTTTCTCCATTTGAGCGTTAGTCTTTTGGTTTGCTAGCCTATTAGGGAATGGTACAATAGGCTTGTATGGTTGCTCATCTGCTTTGTCTTTATTCGATTTGGAGTTGAAGGTTGTGAATTTGAAGATGGATCATTTTTAGTTGGTGGTACTGGAACAGGAGATGTTGACACTGATTTATTTGAAATAGGATGACTAGAAACCTGATTGTCTTTATACTTTCCAGATCTCAAAATATGAACAGTATTACACTAACTTGGACCTATGTCTTCAGCTTCATGAAGAGGGAAGGGGTTCTTAGGATTGGGCACTGGCTGGCTTGGCAATGTTCCCTTTTGTCTTTCATTTAATGAGCTAGCTAGTTGACCTATCTGAACCTCTAACCTATTGATAGCCTAATTGTGGGTGTTCATCATTGAGGCCTGGGTTTTAGATAAGGTTTCAATTATCCTTTCCAAGTCTGACAATTTTTATCAGGATGATTTTGTGTTTGTTGTTGCTGATATGTGGGCTGAAAGTTATGTTGGAAGCTTGTTTGGAAATTTGGTGGACTCTGTTGGAAATTGGGTTGATGAGACTGAGCAGGATATTGGTGTGGAAATGATGGTCTTGGCTGCTCATGACCGGACTGACTCCAAGAAAGATTTGAATGGTTCCTCCATCCCGGATTGTATGTTTTGGAGTATGAAATGTAATTAGGTCTGGTGTATGCTGCATTCATATTCTCAAGATACATTTGAGCTTGGTAGATGGGACACTCCTCAAACAAGTAGTTAAGAGCATGGCAGTAGGTACAACCCGGGTTGATCACAGGTGGGGGTTGACCTGATTCACAGAATTTGGTTCCCTAGACTCAAGCAGTTCTAGCCTTTTTATCAATTGAGTTATCTTTGCCTCGACAGCCATAGAGGATTCAATCAAATGCATACCAGCTCTGGAAGTGGTGGGATTGGTTTTCTCAGGACAAGATTCCTACTGAATGGTTTTTTCTGCTAAAGCTTCAAAGAGATCCCAACCCTGGTTCTCATCTTTCTTTAAAAATTTCCCTTGACACATAGTCTCGAGGAGTATCTTAGTTTGATAATCTAGTCCGTCATAGAGAATTTGGCACTGTCGCCACTTCTCTATGCCGTGATGAGGACATTGGGCTAGTAAATCTTTAAACCGTTCAAAATACTTCTAGAAGGGTTCACTTGATTCCTGCTTAAACTACATTATGTTTTTTCTGATGGGGGCCATTTTGTGAATGGGATAGAATTTCTTAAGAAAGACTTTGACAAATTCATCCCATGTCGAGATAGAACTGGCAGGAAGATTATATAGCCATTTCTTGGCTATATCCTTAAGCGTGAAGGGAATGAACCTTAATCTAACAGCGTCTTCCCCCAGTTGGAGAATTCTCATCATCAAGCATACTTCTTCAAACTCACGAATGCAGAAATATGCGTCCTCGGATTCAAGGCCATGAAATTTTGAGAGTGTATTTATGAATTGTGGCTTAAGCTCAAAATTGTTTCCAGTTGCTTCGGGGAAAAGAATGCATGAAGGAAGTAAAGTGCGAATGGGGTAGAACTTGTCTTGGAGAGAAGTATTGTTAGCCATGATTGGACTTGTGTCAGGAAGTAGTGTTTGTGCAAGTGTAGAAGTCCTAACAAGTCTTACTGAAATTGGGTCTCGATACCACTCTTGCATGCATAATCACAGACAACGTTCACCAAGCAATCAAGCGAAAAAAAAAGAAGAATAACAAACGAGAAAAGGAAAAACAATCACAAGCTATCCAGGATATCTGGACCTAGACGACTCCTAAATGTTCGATGAACCGAAGAAGGTTATTGCTCGGGTCAGACCATAGCTAATCAGCCAGGTGGGGGCAACATTGGTGGGAGGTATCCGCGCAGAAGCGACGGGCCTAATTAAGCTAAACCACCAGCATTCGGGGTTTCGCCCCTCAATTCCCACCCTCAGACACTGATTTGACTAGAGTGTAAATCAAAAATAATTTTCAACCTCAGTCGATCTCTTAATGAGTCTGGATGTCCTTAAGGGCCAACGTCTATCAATTTTTATTAAAAAGCTTGGGATTGTGAGTGCTTGGAATCTGATTTTTAGGCCAAGGAAGGGTGATTAAATCCCCACCTATCTTGTTATTGGGTGGTGCTCTTAAGATCAGTTTGTGCAAGTGTACAAGATATGTAAACAAGATTCACTCAAAGCGATGTAAATCAACCAAGAGATGAGTCCTATTCTAAATGCAATGCGAACGTACCTTGCTCCAGCACTCTCAATAGTAAAGTAAATGAATGGAAAAGACACGTGCCTAAAATGCAAACGTCTAATCAAATTTTGAACTTTTTCAACAAATGTTTTACTATTGGTTTATTAGCAGGCTCCTGGTGATGGGCATACAAGAAATAAAGTTTACAGAAAACTATAATTTTGCAAAGCAAGCAGCCCTGCAAAAAGCCAGTCAGTAGTGAACTCCTTTTTGCCGCGGATCCGCGACTAGAGCCGAGGAAACGCGACAATCCAGAGGGTGCTTGGTCTCTGCTTTCTAGAATAGAGGCTCAAGACCACTTATATGTTACTGCAATCTTTTTTTCTGCTTTCCCTGACCTGTAACCTGAAACAGAGAAGAAAAATTCATTTTAGTTCCAAAATTTCAATAAAAACCGTCCCTCCCCGGCAACGACGCCAAAAATTTGTTCGGAAGGATTAATTGTATTGAGAAAGGGTTTAGAGTAAACCGTTGATGTCTGTGTATCGATGATAAAGAACTTCGAATGTATATGCAGGTTCACTTTACTCCTTCCGAATCACCGTTCTTAGCATAAGCTAGGACGGGTTGTATCCGCAGGGAGGGTTAGCAATAGAAGCACTCAAGGTTTTATATTGAAATTTTAGTGAAGAAAAATGAAGGTTCTTCTTTGTTTTAAGAAATGAAAAGCAAAATGTGTGGAAAGTGAGTGAAAATCTTTGGTGGTTGTGTAAAGGAAAAGAAGAAACAAAAATAAAGATGGACTAACTAACATTCTAATTTACTAACTTACTACTCTCGTTGGGTGATGCATGCCTCATATGGATTCATCGGCAATGGTGTGTCTTGCTTTGCCAAGTTCTTGTATTGTCCCATGTCGAAGGTGTTTCTCATCTAGGCTAGTTGCCTCCTTGAATCATTGGTTCCCTAAATAGATTTTCAATAGTGAAACAAGGATGGTCACTCTTAAAGATGCTAAGAAAACATACAAGAGTCATTAGTCCATCAAAGCTATAATAAAGTAAGCATGAAATAAGAAACATGTAATGTAGTATTGGCATAGTGAAGTGCTCTATCTTTATGTTCCATCAAGGCACTTTTTCTAAAGACAAGGCTGTAAGTGAGGCTCACATGAATCATATGGAGGGGGAACATAGCATTTGCAAAGAATAAAAAGCAACTCATCTTCATTGGAGATAAGATAGATTTGTAGTTTGCAAGAGTAAAAGAAGAATGCATCCAATGAATCACATAAAGTAGCAATCACCCAAGAGTTAGTAGTTAGCAAAATTAAATGTTAGTTAGTCATGTTAATGAATTAGCTAGACATGGAAATAAAGAACAAGCAATAGTTCATTGTAGAAGTTAAATAGAAGAAGGTAAAAGCTTTAAAGAAAATAGTACACTAGAACAAGAAAAGATTGGAAGATTGAAAGCTTGATCCTTGTATTGCATTGTCACCGTCTCCAATTACAAAGGTCACTCACTCTCACTCTCTCTTTCTTGGATTCTAGAAGGAGAAAAAGAAAATTACATAAGAGACTAAAAGAAAAACCTAGAGAAACCCTAACAATTCCCCTATAAACAATGCTCTTTTCTTCTCCCCGATTACAGAGGCCCTAGGGGTCTATTTATAGTATTCATGAGAGGAGGCCATCCCACCTCAGCTCTAGATCAAACGCTGCAGTAACGGCCAGAAGATTGTCACGGTTTCGTGGCAAGTGCCGCGTTTTCGCGGCCGTTTCTTGGCCGCTACGCTAGCAGATTTTTATGCCTTTCTGTTGTATCTCGTATCCCCAGTTGGATCTTGTAGAAACTGAGAATACACTTTTAATCTATTCAGACTTGGGCTTTTCTCTTGTGGGCTTCTAAATGTTTCTTTAATTCCTCAAAAATCACAATTGTTGGGCCTCCTTCTCCATTAAACATTGGACCTGAAAAAAGAGAAAAAAGCAGTAAAAATCAAATATTTATTTAGATAAAGCATAGCATGGTGGTAGAAAATGATGCATAAATGACTCCAATCAGAAGCATTTGGAAGAAAAGGGTGATATGAAAGACTTATTCCTCCGCAGCAAAGCATTGGTAATTAAGACTATCTTTCTTTTTATGTTTTAATAAAGATTATCATCTGTCAAAATGTGTAAAAACAATATAACTGTGACCTTGAATGAGAAACTACGACTTTGGTCACAGTTCCTATTGTGATCATGGATAAATATGAATGCAACCTTGGTCGTGATCTAATAATAATTCAATGAAGTGGTCACAGTTATATTGTAATCAATATTTTTAATCTTTTAATGTGTTTCATCTAATATTGATAGCACTGTGTTATATCAAAAAAAAAAATGATCGTGAAGAATTTTTCGTAAAAAACAAACTGAAAAATTAGAATAGGGACACAAAGTACATGTTCATCCCGATCAATCACAAACACAATACTGATGATGTTGGGTTCGATTGGATACTCTTTGTTTTTTTAATATCAAACAAAAGAGTGGATATTTTATAACTCCTTGGTTCTTGTGGATAAAATCAGCTACGTATTAAAACTGTACCAGAGTGACAGTAGAACTGTGATAACATAATCTTGATCATTCTGATTTTTTTTTATTTGGATTCAATTGCATTAAAACTAGATGTTATTTTTAATTTTGTAAATGCAAAAAAAAAGATTGATAAAAATATTTGAAGAAGATTTCAAGAAGAAGATGAAGAAATATAATATTAAGTATGCAAGATGCCCCTAAAACCCTAACATGTGAGTTTAATTTCAAAGATTTATCAATTTTAAATTAGTATTGAACATATTTTAGTAAAAAATTAATGTCAAATTTTATTTTTTTATATTTCAATATTGATTGTGCTATATACGTCTGCAAGTACATCTAGTGTATAGCACCTGGTGTACCTGCTGCAGTTGATGTTGTAAGTGATACGACTTAAAAGAAGCTAAGAGGCAAAATTTCTTACATGTTACTTGCAGACAAATTAAAAGTTAGGATGAAGAGACTAAAATGATTTAAAAAATAAAATTTGATGAATGAGATATATAATTTTTTTGTTAAATGTACGCATTCATTGCACAAAAATTAATGAATATGTGGTTAATGAATTCTTTTGTACATATTTTTCACTATAATAAGAAATGCGATCACGGTCCCAGTTATTTATAAATCAGATATCAATATAACTGCGACAACATTGGCAGTCATATTATACGATGAAATTCATTTTAAATGAACTACGACTACGACCGCAATATGTACTCAGAAATGCATAGTTCTCATTTTACATCAGAACTACGACCAGGGTCGCAGTATACAAATAATATAAAAAACAAGCACTTATTAAGCACTATGACTATAGCTTTCATGATGATTCCTACAAAACACATTTATGATGAGGCACACGAATCCCTAGTCGCAATCTGCACACTACAATATTTTTTTTGTTTATAAAATGTGACATAGGGCGCAATCCTAACAACATTTAGATATTCTCAAATTAGATTAGCACTGTGACCATGATTGTAGTTCTTATATAACACAATTTCCAATCCTATATTATGACTAAGACCCTAGTCGCAGTCAATAAAATTCTGTTTATCTTGATACTGCGATCTTAGTCGTAGTCCTCACAAAACACTAGTAAAATTAATTGGGATAAAGTAAAGTATTGCATCATATTATAATTAGATATCTGGAAAGAAACAGTCAAAAAAGTTAACTTATAGTTCATATCATAAATTTCTAAAAAAAAGTACTCTTGGGATTCTCTCGCCATAAAAGCTTCAATTAAATATTTAATTGCTTTTTATCCCTTCTTCGAATTCTCAATCGTGACCTCTAATAGTTTTGTTTTTGTTCACGTTGTTTTAGAGTATTAGCCTTTTTGGAGTGCCTGTAAGTAATATGTATCAAAGATCTGATTTTTAAAAATCAATTTGTGTTATTCATAGATAGTTTGATTTCTAAACTTCATCACGCAATTTATCTCTGAATCATGTCTTCCCTATCTTCTTCCTCTGAACAATATTTCTTCAGGGGATTCTAGTGATTCTGATAGAAGTTTGGACTTCTCACCTTTGGACTATCTCCTTCCGTCAACTAATACTGCTTCTGATTCTACTCTTCATGAGGAGGATCAAATTTTGTTTGGGCTTAGTGAGGAGCTTATTCCTATGCACTCGACGAAGATATGCTTGATAAAAGCATCTGCTCTGATGCTAAAGGTACACTTTCTTCCAGCATGTTCTCTGGTGGTTCTTCTCGATACGGATCGGAGGAAGAACTAAGTACAGATACCCATTCTGAGAGTTCTCAATGAATAAAAGTACCCTTCAAAAGATGAGGAAAGCGAGGAGGTCGATGAGGGAGGAGGAAGTAGAAGACCAGGAGAATGAAGAAGACGATTTTGATTATGACTGTGATGACTAAGACTAGGATTTTTTGTTCTTTTGATAATCACTTTCTTTTGTCTTATTTTTAAAGCTGTTAATGCTCTTTTTGTAAGGTCTCTTTCTGACCATATGATATGTTATAACTTCTTTCTGAAAATATTCTTCTATGCTTTTTAAATACATGTGCAAGTATGTATCTTTCATGCTATTTAATTCGCAGTGACCATAAAACTTTGAAAGAATAGTGGTTTTATGAATATTGCGACCATAGTCCCAGTCCTCATATGATAACAAATATATTAAGACTGGGACTATGGTCGCACTATGTAATTATAAATGCAAAGTTCTCATTGTGCATATCTAATGCAACTAAGGTCATAGTAAACAAATAATATATAAAATAATATTAGGACTGCGACTCTAGTCGCAGTCAGTAAAATCCTGTGCTACGGTTGCAGTCCTCAATTAAATATATTATATCAAGTAAAATACTGCAACTATGATCGCAGTTCATAATTAATTATATTCTATCTTGATACTATGACTATAGTCACAGTCCTCACAAAACACTAGTAACTGCGACTACGGTTGCAGTGTGTAAATATAAATACAAAGTTCTCATTGTACATCAGAACTGCAACCAAGGTAACAGTATGAAAACAAATATATATAAAATTATATTAGGACTGCCACTCTAGTCACAATCAGTAAAATCCTGTCTATATAGATACCGTGACCTTTGTTGCATTCCTCACAAAACAATATAGTTCATATCATAAAATTATGAAAACAGAATTAAGTAAAACATGACATGTCTATGAGTTTCACATGGTACAATCCATTACCAAATATTCTTAATAAATTCAACACCTGCTTCCTTCTCGGTTGCTAATAACTGATACTATTTCCTCTATGAATAAAAAAACAAAGAAAAAAAATCAGTTCATGTGATATTGAAAAACATGCATCAAAATAATAGACAAATATGTAAATTTTGAAACACTAAGTAAAATACATAAGATACACGAGCAAGAGATCATATCAATAATGTACAGCCAGTCCTATAATAGCCCAATTGTTGACAGTTTTCAAATTTACAATGCTTCACTTCTTTTTGTGATAAAGAATCTTCAAATCTAGACCATATCCTGTTAGCACTTTTGGGCCTCCCCTTTGTCGTTACAAGAACAACAGGAACACGGATTGTTATTTCTTCACTATCTCTCAAAATCACCACTGAAGAACTAAATCCAACATTACTTCACTGAAGAACTAAATCCAACATTACTTTTACTCTGCGATGATTGAATATTCACTGTCTTGGTTTTGACTTCCTTCTCGGTTTCTATAGTGAAGCTTTCCAACATACCGTACAACTTGAAAAGATGGATATCCGAATCTGATACCATTTCAAGTATTACATTAAATTTGGATAAAAGTGACCACAATCTTATAATTCCGCGCAGATCTATATTACCTTCATTTTGACATATATTTATAGCATTTTCAAATCCAATATTCTTGTATCGAGCATCCAATCTCCATCTCTGTGGTATATAAGATTTTGAAATATAACAATATGACTGCGCTATAAGATGCACAAAATATGTTTACAAAAGATCTCCTTGGTTTCAAGCAAAGCACAACTGCACATGACATGAAGCTCACCGCAAATCTCATAATTGACTTTTTCTCATTTATCTTTGGATTAAGAGAAGTCACCAACCAAATAAGTTACACTTGATCCTTCAATTACCAACTCTTTGGAAAAAAATATCATCACAATGACCCATTCTTTTTGAAACATATTAAAAGTATTTCTAATGTAATACTTCACAACTTGTATCCCATATGGATTTGAGGTACAATTAGACACACAATTCAAACACAGGAAGTTTTCTTGAGACTCAGTTCTTTGACGAGCGACAACAACTTTATAATATTGGTTGACAAACTCAATAAGTTTTATGTTAGTTTTTACAAACCTATCAAAAAAAGAATTAATACTCTCACTCTTTTGACTTGTTATCATTCCCGCCAAAAAAATGTCCTTCAGATATGCGTCCACCCAATATGTTTGCAATCTGTACATCTTTAGCAACCAACTTCTTTTTCTTCATCTATATCAAAATTTTCCTTCATCAGTCTCTAATGTTTCTCGCATGCGCTTATATCATAGAGTAATACCAATCATTGAAATCAAAAGAAAACCTATCACTATATTTGTTCATCAAGGAGATTTATTGCTCGGCAATATGTTTTCTTTTATGCCAAGAACAAAATCAATGTCGAGCATTAGAGAAAACTATCTTGATTGTTTCACCTATTTGAGCATCTTGGTCGGTAATGATCGTCTTTGGTGCTATTTCATACATGTATTTGAGCCATTTCTTGAAAGGCCAAACAAATGTATCCCTTTGCTCATCTGCGAGCAATGCACGACCAAACAAAGTAGATTGTTAATGATGATATACTCCTGTGAATGGAGTGAATGGTATATTCAGATGGTTAATCTTGTATATGGTACCAAACACTATCACATCAGAAAAACTTAAATAAGAAAATATTGCTCTTCCGTCAACCTAATAGACACTTCTTAGTGTGCCTACATGATCAACCTCAATGGCAAAGAAAAATTCAAAATCTGTCACCCTCCTACTTTAAAAATATCTGATGATAGACATGAACTCTTGGCTAATATTTTTGCTCTTATGTCAAATATAATCAATACATTGTTATGCTCTTACTTGTTCACGATCTTCTTAAGAATACATTGCATTAACCACACGGGTAATATTAGAAGGAAATATTGATGCATCATCCAAATTGGTCATAATGATTCTGCTCATCTTTGATCAATGTATCGGATGAGAGTAATAGTGATCCACCTTACCAGGGCTTGATAATATATGTGAATGCGACTCAGCAAACTTGGTGACCTTCCAAAACTTTCTGTCTAGTAATGAACGCAACCAAATATGTATTTCAGCAGGATAATGAACTCTACTCTCAATACGACGGTTGATGGTAAGTCCTTGTTTTTATCCTCCAGCCTCTTTACACCCTCCTTATTGAATAATGTTTTCTACAAATAATTTTCTGCGGAGGCTTTTGTGATTTATTTATTCCTTTTTTTTCTCACTCAGAATCCCCTGTTACTTGCATACGTATTGTAAAATTTGAATGTCTCATCATCTGATTCAAATTCCTTTCCTCCAAAAATAATTTCGCTTTCCAGACGTGTCACAGTGCAAATTCATTTCCTACAAAAATAATTCACTTTTATTTAACAGAGTTTACAATCACGCAAAAATTATTGAATTAAAGGACAAAATAAGAAGGACTGCGACCTTAGTCACAGTCCTAATACAATAAAGGACTGCGACTAACGTTACAATTTACAACCATGCAACAAAAAATCAAATTGCAAAGGACTGGGACTAAGATCACAATCGTAATAGAAGATGGGAAATTTTTTTATTAAGCACCGCGAGCTTAGTCGCATTACTAAAAAACTTATATAATTTGCTCTAAGAAAATAATCAACAAGTATTCAAATTGCTTTACAATTGCGATTAAAGTCGCATTATCACTACAGAAAGTAAAAAATTGTTTATGAGAACTGCGACCTTTCACTACAGAAAAGTAAAAGATTGTTTATAAGGACTACGAAATGAATCTTGTGAGTGTGACTGAACATCACAGTCTCAATAAAAACATAAAATTTGTTATTTATGTAAGGACCACGAACAAAAATGACATAAATAATATAAAAATATGAAAAAATAAATTAATCTCTATCTCAGCATCAAAGTTCTCTCCGTTGCTGCTGTTATTTCGTTCGTTACTGCAATTATATTGAAGAGACTGGATTCATATTGCATTTGGGGGAGAGTGGGGCGGCATCGGCAGCAAGATAGGGTTGTGAGAGAGAGATTATGGTTGGGACTCGACATCAAGAAAGATAGGGGGTGCTGAGGTATAGGGCAAGAATATCTGATTGATGGAGATATGATCGAGAGGAAGAGTTTGATGGAGATCTGATTGATGAAATCTTAGAGAGAGGGCATCTGGAAACTCGAAATTCAGATCTAAATACGTGAGAGAGGGAGATAGAGAGAGAATATAATAAGAGAATAAAGCTCATCCTAAGAAAATTGTTGTTTTGAAAAGCAGAGTCTTTTAGTTATGTTAGTTTTTCTTTTAAAGCAAGATATTTTTGATGATTACATAGATCTGTGGTAGAGATTCAGATACGTCACCGCCAACTGAGGGACTCTCTCAGCTGGCGGGTAAGGTACATTTCTCT